>JARFJB010002004.1:657500-955000 GCA_036346205.1 Vesta saturnalis | reverse complement strand
TCAAATGGTAATAATAGGAAAGTTACAACGGTTTAAAGTTCTTATAAGCTAAAGCCCACATATGGAGGGCCGCTGACTTTTTATAATTCACATTTACATAGAAACATAAACACTTCTCACACACACTGATAGATTAATTTTGTAGTAGTGTTATTTTTACGGTAGGTATACATGAAAAAACGTTCACCGTTTCCTTCAGCAGCCCCATACACTATTACCATATCTACCTATTCTTCATTACTGTAATTCACCATTTCAGACGAATTAGTAACCAATAATTAATAAATGAGTCAATAACAACAATTAAAGTAGGTACTGAATTTCTGACATTTAAGTAACTACGACCTACTTGATTAGATTAAATAAACCAGTAGTTTTCAATAAATGAACACTCATAACTGGGTATTCTTAAAAACGATTTAAATATCCATAACTTCCATCTTATAAAAGATTTTTAAAATTTTAAGTGAACTTTGTTTATTTATTCTTCAAATATTGCAAATCTGAATGTAAAACTTATGTTAGTGCCGTATTTTATAAAAAAAAAACTCAATTGTTTATAAGAACATTAAATCGTCATAACTTTCTTATTATTAGCATTTGATCCAAATTTTTTCAAAAAACAGCTTTATTTTGATCCCTTGTACTTGCCCTTTCAGTTTCCTTGATAGGTTAGAAATCACTCTGTATACAATAAAAATTGCATTTTTTGGAACACATTTAACATGTCGCATGAATGACTCGAGAAATAAGAAATTTGCCAAAGAAACATTTATTCTTTAATATCTTTTGAAATGCAACAGTATGGAATATAACATTAGATAAGGTCACAAGTATGGGTTATGGAAGGCGCCATTTTATATTTCCTTTTATGGTACTGTCAGTTCTGTTTGGTAAAGTTTGACAGGAATACTGTGAACTTCACAAATTGATTAAAAAAATTAATTTGTATTCCCATTAATGAAAATATGCACTAAGTTGAATATATACTAATAATCCAATTAGATTAAACCATCAGTTACTGCAACAAATTTCTAGTATTAACTAATCAAACTATACACTATGTTGATTTATTTGTTCCACTGTTATGTATACCTTGTTCATATTTTTGCCACATGCTTTGATGAATATGTTCTCACCTTTTGCATTGCCTCATAAAAAATTTGAAGTATCTGTTAAGTCCTACTAATGTGATACTGGCAAATCAAGAAATTGTCAGATATTCAAATCTAAAAATCTATAGTGCTGTAGCAGTAGAAATTGATGTTACAAATTTCGCTAATATTTAGATTTTAACAAAAACGGAACGTTTGTAGATTTTGATGTACTGATCAACCTCATCCATATCTGTGTCGTAAGATTCGTCAGTCTTGAAATATCATAGTAAAAAACAAGTTTTATAGGATAGTTTTTTCCCTCAGTATTAAAATAGTACATTATATACCGTGGGACTGAAGTAGCACTTTTAATCCCGAAGGTAAAGTTTATGACCCGACCGTAGGGAGGGACAGAATTTACCTGAGGGATTGAAAGTACTTCAGTCGCAAGGTATATACAATATTTTTCGTACTTCCGAAACTGAAACTGTATACATCATAATATAAAAATTACATTGAAACGGCTATAGAAACACAGATAATTATTAAGTCCAAAGCGAAACACATACCAATACGGCCGCTGTTGTGGTGGTGTCCATGTTCTCTCGAAAAGTCACTGATATGTTGCTTAGTAAGAAGTATAATTTGGAAACGTTGTGATATGGTTGTCATCGTGTGAAAATATTTTTTCACACTTCCAAGGCTAAAGTTATAGATTTTATAAGTATTTTATTGAAGAGAATTAATTAGCATTATAATAGTTGACTTCACTTCCTTCTGCTGTTATTTTATCAATTTTAAATAAACTTTTTTCACTCATGACAGAGCTCATGACACACCTGATAGGGCAATGACGATGACAATCATATGACAACGTTTCCAAATTATGCTTGTTACTAAGCAATGTAGCAGTTCCTTTCAAGAGAACATTGACACCACCGCAACAACGGCTTCAATGTAATTTTTATATTACAGTTTCAGTTTCGGAAGTACGAAAAATATCGTATATACCTTGCGACTGAAGTACTTTTAATCCCTCAGGTAAATTTACCTTCAGGATTAAAAGTGCTACTTCAGTCCACAGTATACAGGGTGTTTCTGAAATAGGGTTCCGAATTTCTACTGCATGTAGAACTCATTAAAATAAGACAAAATGTTCCTATAAACGTGTGTCCTAAAACGCACCCTTAAAAAGTTACAGGCCCTTGAAAGGGTTCGAATTAAACTGATTTTATCCAGTTATTTCAAAAACGATAAAAGATAAAAAGGCGAATTAAAGGGAACATACATAACTTTTCACGCCGAGTAACATGAGCTAGGCCATTTTTCGTTATTCGAATCATATGCGTCCTTTTCAGGGGGATGAAAAGGGTATTAAGTCCCTAAAAAATTTTGTACGACCTTTTTGCAATTTTTTTTGACAAAGTCATAAATTTTGGACATTTTACGTAAAAAATGTCCTCTTTGCGTAAGTCGATATCAGCAACGGTTTTTGTGTAAAATGAGTTTGAAAATTGTCATAAATGTTCTAGAAATTATTAGGTCGAAAATAAAGTTATCATAGGAAACAAAAAATAGCGTTGGCTACGATACCCTGTCAGAATAAATAATTATTTATTGATAACTTGTCACCTAACTTTTGCAAAAGTTAATCAAAACTAATTTAGTGGCTGTTACAATTATTATTATTTTAAAATGCCAGACTATTCAAATGCGGAATTTACGGATATGCATTTTATGTATGGCCGTGCAAATGATAATGCAACAGAAGCAAGGCGTTTGTATGCGGTGGCATACCCAAATAGAAGACTTCCATCTCGACAAGTATTTCAGAGGATCCATCAACGTTTAAGAGAAAGTGGTTCATTCCAGGCAAGGGTAAACGATCGTGGCAGAGCCAGATTTGTAAGAATCCCGGCGACTGAAGAAAGTGTATAAAACATCAATCGAAACCATTGAACAATTACGGGAGAAAATTGAAATCGCCTGCATGGAAATACGACAAACGCCAAGAATTTTTCAGAGGGTTTACAAGTCTTTGAAGCGTCGCGCTAGATTATGCATTGAAATGGATGGTGGTCATTTGGAACAGTTACTGTAATTTGCCCCTTTTATTAGTAATTAGTGTTAGTTACCTTGTTTCTTATTAAATTGTGTTATTATTTCATTATTATAGTGTATTATGCTGATCACAATTAATCTTACTTATTTTATCTGAAATTATTAATTGCAATTTAACTGGATAGTTTTGTGAAGTAAAATAATCTCAGTTTATGTAATAAATGATTCTGATTATTTCTAAATGCAATTTGGCTCAATAATAGGAATGTTTCTGAATTGATTCCGAAGTGAATAACAGTAATTTTATCAAATAATAATAATTTTCAAACTCATTTTACACAAAAACCGTTGCCGATATCGACTTACGCAAAGACGACATTTTTTACATAAAACTGTCCAAAATTTATGAATTTGTTAAAAAAAATTGCAAAAAGGTCGTACAAAATTTTTTAGGGACTTGATACCCTTTCCATCCCCCTGAAAAGGACGCCTATGATTCGAATAACGAAAAATGGCCTAGCTCGTGTTACTCGGCGTGAAAAGTTATGTATGTTCTCTTAATTTCATCTCTTTATCTTTATCGTTTTTGAAATAATTGAATAAAATCAGTTTCATTCGAACCCTTTCAAGGGCCTGTAACTTTTTAAGGGTGCGTTTTAGGGCACATGTTTATAGGAACATTTTGTCTTATTTTAATGAGTTCTACATGCAATAGAAATTCGGAACCCTATTTCAGAAACACCCTGTATAATGTACTATTAATTCCACTTGCATCAGAAGTAACAGTAAATAACATTTGACACGAAATTTAATTTAATTATTAATAATTACATTTACATATAGATTGTTACAAAAGAAATTATATAAAACAATTACATTGAGTTACGTAAAACAAACATTTTTCTAGCGTTGTAAATATACAACAAAAATGCTTTCAATCACATAACTATAAAAGACTAATTTTTATCTGTACATTTCAACCACTTACCACAACAATTGTAAATAATGATAAGAAGTTTGTTTGTTTTTAACTAAAATAGTGAATCAATAAAATAGCTGAAATTTGCTCAAAGTTTGTTTCGATTATTGGAGTAGAGCACATTTCACGGATGATTTTATACCAGCAAAGTATGAACGTCTTTATAGCATGTTTTCTACCTTTTATTTTTAAACCCTTTCAATGCATTACTTTAAATCATAAGTAAAATTTGCTTGGTTAGGTTAGTTCTTATGAAAACGCTTTAGTGGTTGATTATTGTATTAATGAAAAAAATTTTAAGAATAGGTGGCTTTTATTTGGTAATCGTAAGTAATCATTAATAATACTTTGTGTTTTAGGTAAAGTGTTTGGGGTTAACTGTATAACAGTTAACATATCACAAATTCGTGAAATAATCTGTTCAGTTAATACTAAATATTTACGTACTAAACCAAAAGTAATGATTTTACAATGTTGTCAAGGTACTGAATGTCTGTGGGGTAAGACTAAAACATACAATTATATTAACTGGTTTATTCATTCTAACATTGCAGTGTCTGATGGTGAAGATGATGAACCTGAAGAGAAAGTTGATGTGGAAAATTTACAAACAAAAGTAACGACTGTTGTAAATCAACCAAATCTACAATATGATAATGAACGTAGTTTGCAAATGGATGGGGGTTCTCGACCAAAAACAGCAGATGTGCTTTTATTTTGGGCAACAGTTCCAGGATTTGGTGCAGTACGTCATGTAACGGAAGGGTCATGGTTTATTCAATCCTTGTGTAAACATATTAAAAAAAAAGCACATCAGTTAGTAAAATGATGTTTGAATGAAGAGTAATTATTAAAATTGATTTGTGTTTTAGAATGCACTTTGAAGACATTTGTACTTTGGTTAAGCAAGAAGTAATTGATATGAGATGGAAAACACGTAAATTGTCAAGAGCAATGGTCCCTAACAAAGAATCTACTTTGTCTCAATTTTTTTTTCTTCTACCAATGGACAAGCATTTGAAGAACTGATTCTAATCGTGTTTTTAATAACATCTTTATGTTTGCTTGTGATCAATTCATGATATAAAAATGTAAATTCTTATGTATCTTGTGCATAATAAAAGGAAGAGAACGAAAGTTCAAGGTGATTAGCTTGTAAGAACAATATTGTTGAAAAAGAGAAACCAAAAATGTTATTTATTTATATGTTGAATAAAATTTGAGAATATTTGAATTTGTTTGGTTTGATAGTAGAAATAAGTAATGTATTGCAAGTATTAAATTCAATTTAGTGAGGTTTGTCGAAAGGCCTTTATTGAATTAAGAATTTTAACTTTTCCCTGTCTATTTATTTTAGAATCTCTCTGTTATGCTAAAAAACAGTACACAAGCTAAGCATCAATTTGATGTACATAACCACGATACTAGACAAAAGCAAAATGCTCGTTTAGGACTGTGCAGATTAGCTAAAAGTCAAAATGGACCTGTTTATCTATCGCACTCCTTATATAATCGACTTTCTAGCCACACTAAATGGCTACCTTTCTCTGAATTTAAAACTAAAATTAAAGAGTTTCTAATTTTTAATGCATTTTACTCTGTGGATGAATTTTTAGCGAAATGTAAGTTTATACTGTAGGTCGATTGTACTGTGTTTGTACGTTATTGTAACAGCATGTGTTATTCTTGTATTAAGTGTTATTAAACCTGACGAGTGTAAGTGTACCAACACGTTCACACAATAAATATTTATTATTATTATGGTAGTAACGAATGAAATTTTTATGGATTTGTTTCTAATACTCAACAGGGATAGTAGCTTTTATAAGCGTCTTAAGGAAAAATGTCCATTTTGTTGAGGAATAAATGATGGCATCAGGTAGCAAACTTTCACGTTTGAATCGTAAGTTAATTTTATTGAAATTTCTTTGAGTTGCTTGAAGCCACATCTGTGATAGTGTTGACCGGATTACTATTAATATTAATGATTTAACATGATAGGTGCAATGTATATTTTTGCACTGACAATAGTTTATCATTCAAGATGGTCTAATAATTTGACGATTTTTTTCAGATGTTGAAGTTGCCACATAGTAGCACTAAATAAAAACTTCAATCATTGACCGCTGCAGCTGAAATTGATTAAGTGAACCATATAATAAAACTTACAAACGTTTCATATTCCACAATGAAACCAAAACATAAAATTTAATTATTTACTTAAAGCTATAGATTTAGTATTCCATACTGAGCCCAAAAATAAAATTTTAATTAGATAATGTAGTATAAAAATATTGAAAACATGTACGAGGGCTACTTTTTATATTTTAAGCTTTGGCAACAATGATGCAGTTACGCGCCATTTTACGTTTCTATAGAAACGTTGACGTTGCTAATAATAACCTACTTCAAACTTTTTGTGAATAGCGTTATTTATGTTGTTTACGGTTACTTGAAGATTGCGTGTCAGCAAAGAAATGGAATTAAGTCGTGAAAATTTTCGTGCGATGATTTATTACGATTTTCGTCGTGGATTATCAAAACAAGAGTGCTTCGATCATCTTACTTCCACAATTGGCGATGAAGCTTCATCCTTTGCCACTGTGAAACGCTGGTATAACGATTTTAATTGTGCCCGCCTTTGGCTCACTGACGAAATTCGCGAAGGTCGTCCAAAGTCAGTTGTTATTCAAGAAAACATTGATGCTGTGCAAAAGCTAATAATGCAAGATCGCCATGCGACATTCAGCCAGACATATGAAATTGAAGAAACCCTAGGCATTTAGTTCCACTAGCATATATATAAAATATTACATGATCATTTAGCCATGAAAAAGGTTTGTTCTCGTTGGATCTCACACAATTTGACGAAATCTCAAAAAGATGCTCGCGTCGGTTGGTGTACCCAAATGCTGAAGAAATATAATTGCGGTTCAAATGACGTATATAAGATTGTAATAGGTGGTGAATCATGGATATATGCATAGGAGCTGGAACGTAAACAGCAGTCGACTGTGTGAGTGTTTCAAGATAAACCAAATCCAACAAAAGCTGTTCGCGTTCGAAGCACATCGAAACAAATGGTCGCCTGTTTTTTCGGAAAGACTAGTCATGTGGCAACTATGGCTTTAGGTGAACGTAGAATGGTCAATTCTGAATGGTACTCCACCACTTGTTTGCCGGAAATCTTCGGTGAAATGTGGAAAACAAATAAGCGCTGTCGGATCGTTCTTTATCACGACAATGTGAGCTCTCACACAACTCGTCTAACAACCGATTATTTGAACACAAAAAATCGAATTCATGGGTCATCCGTCGTACAGTCCTGACTTGGCACCCAATGACTTCTTGTTCCCGAATGTCAAGAATTGCGTGGACAACGATTTTCGTCGGCGGAAGAAGCCGTTAAAAAAACATGTTATGGAGGTGTCTAAAGAAGATTGGAAAAAATGCTTTGACTAATGGTTCTAATGAATGCAAAAGTGTATTGATCGTAAAGGAGAATATTTCGAAAAACAATAAAGCGATTTTCAATGACAAATTACTGTTTTTTCATTGTTAGGCTCAAAATACAACTAGTGACCCTCGTAACATCCACAGAGAACTTTCCATATGCTTTAATTATATCGTCAATATTTAGAAGAGCTGATGAACGGCTATCAGCTTTGGGGTTTAATTGAAAGATTGCTAATATACTTAAAATTAAATTATTTTTTTTCTATAGCAATTGTTAAAGTGTGCTTTGAACAACCCAAATCAATAGCTCAAGTTTCACTTTAACCGCAAGGGTAGATAAACTTGAACATTTTTTAATTTTTATTTATATGAATATACAACTTATTTTTCATTTTTATTTGCATTAATAATAACTTCAACATTGCAATTTACATTTCCAGAAATATCAAATTTTAGAACAGAACCTGTTTCATGTGAAGAACGTACAATCGACATAGAGTTACATGAATTTTCTATTCCACACAGGGGCGCGCCGTCCACGTGTCGAATGTGTCAGCGAACCCAGGCGCCAGGAGGCCAAAGGCGCCGAAGGTGCCTTAAAAATGTATATAAATTCAAAATTCGTAATAGGTTGCGATTAAAATAATTCAATATCGCCTTATTTTATTATAACTTATTTATGATCTCAGTAATTATTCTTGTTCTAACCTGAATAGTTCGTATAGTCGTGTTAATATCACCCTTGTTTATATAGAAACAAGGATATCACGTATACAGTGGACTCTTCATATTAAATCGCCGATGGATATATAGCCGCGGGGACGGGAGCGCGCGGGCGACGCGGCGGCGGAAATTTGTCCACGCACGAATTTACAAAATGAAGCGCAAGCGTTCTAATTCGTTTAGTCTTGTTAAAACATACACTACTTGAAATCGTCTATAATTGAACAAACATATTATATCAACAAGCAGTACTGCACTAGTGTAGAATTTATGTACCTGGTATTTTTAAAGTATTTGTGAGTGAATGTGAATTTAAGAATATCAAGAACATTAAAGATTAAAGGTAAACTATTTTGAGTTTAAAATAAACATACATACATAACAATACGCATTTCCCAATAGGTGCAGCGATCATGTTTGCAAAATCTAGAAAAAAAAGTAATAAAAGCGAAATTATTCGAAATAGTTACTTCATACTTTCCTATAATTAAAGCAAAACTAAAGCAAATAACGCAAACAAGACTTTTGGTAATAGAATAATTACATTTATAATTTATTGAATATTTTTATTTAGATGTCTCAAGAAAGAAAGAAAAAGAAACTCTCCGGGCATCAAAATTTAATTAATAAAAAAAGACGCCAAGAAGAACAAGAGAAAAATGCTTCAAGATTAACACAGTATTTTACGAAACAAACGACCAGAACTGACCAAGATTATCCGCCAGATTCAATTCAGGAATCAGTACCTGGTTGCAGTGTAGATGAATTCAAAATACAAAGTCAGCCAGGACCAACTCCCAGTGAAGATAATCAAATCGTTGAAGAAATTACCCCTGTTTTTGGATCTGGGGACTATACTGAAGAGACAGGTACAGATACAATAAATAAATGTGCATTTGATGACCCAGGGCTTTGGCCGGAACCAATATCTCACATATCTAGGCAAGCTATTATAAAACGGGTCCTAAACAAATAAAAACTTTAATTTTCCGCGCGATTTGTTGGGTCGAAAATTTTCTGAAAGTTACTATAAGAGAAACTTAAAAAATGGTGAAGAATGTAACAGAAATTGGTTGATTTACTCAATTACGAAAAATAATGTTTATTGCTTTCGTTGTAAACTTTTCGAACCTTCTCAGCAAAATAGATTTATTCAGGGATTTAATGACTGGCATCATATAGCAATGTACCTGAACCGCCATGAAAAAACTTCCACTCACTTTACTAACTACAAAAAATGGACAGAGTTGCTTTTATCGTTCAAAAATAAAACTACTGTTGATTATTTACAGCAAACAATATTAGACATTGAAAGTAAACGATGGTATGAAGTAATAAAGTGAATATTTTATGTAATTCAATTTTTATGTAAACAAAATTTAGCACTTCGAGGCAAAAGCAATAATCTTTACAATCGCAACAATGGTAATTTTTTAAAATGTATTGAAATGCTAGAAAAGTTTGATCCTATTATATCGGAACACACACGACGTATAAATAGCGATTCTGAATTTTACAAAATGCCAACATATCTAGGAGACAAAATCCAAAATGAAATACTTTCTTTAAGGCGGCTAAGGAGAGCTGTGCAATTCATATTGCTAAAATGGTCATAAAATGGCCATCTTGGACGTAATCATATAATAAAGAAAAAAAAACTATGCGTAGGACAAATTCTATGCAGTATATTATAATGATCAATTAATGTAAACCTTCTGCTTATAAATTCAATATTTAAGTTGCAATCTTGGTAGAAAGTTCCTAAGGAGAGCTACCACTTTTACGGAATTTGTCCTACGCATAGTTTCTTTTTCTTTATTAGATGATTACGTTCAAAATAGCCATTTTATGGCCATTTTAGCAATATGAATTGCAGAGCTCTCCTTAGCGGCCTTAATGGCTTTTAATATTAAAAATTTATGTCGACAAAATAAATATTTTTCAATAATATTAGATTGCACTCCGGATGTTTCTCATATTGAGCAAATAAGTGTAATAATTCGATTCTTTCATTTCAATTTAGCATTAGGATCGACTGAAATACATGAACATTTTGTAGCATTTTATCCAATTTTAGATGTTACAGGGGCTGGATTAACAATATTTCTTATTGATCTATTAAAAACATTAAATTTAGACATAAATAATATAAGAGGCCAAGGCTATGATAATGGTTCTAACATGCGCGGCAAAAATAGTGCCTGAATCTAATTGTAAATGATGCCGCTAATATCAACCATGAAACAATAAATTTGTTTAATATAATAGAAGAATTATACAAATTTTTCTCAGTGTCTACTAAGCGATGGAATATCTTAATCAAGCATGTTACTAATTTAACTTTAAAGCCCTTATCCGAAACACGCTGGTCAAGTAGAATTGATGCCATAAAGCCTCTCTATAAATATTTACCAGAAGTTTTTGATGCATTATTTGAAATTTGCAATGACCACACAAGAGTCGACGAACAATCTAAATACCAAGCAAAATGTCTGGGAGAAAAAATTTTTACATTTACATTTATTTGCTCCATTAAATTGTGGTATGATATTTTAAATCAAGTAAATTTTGTGAGTAAAATGCTTCAATCTCAAATTACAAATTTGCAACTTGCTTTGGATGCATTAAACAAACTAAATACATTTTTAACTAATTATCGATCTGACGCTGGTTTTGCAGAAATTGTTGAAAGTTCCAAATTAATTGCAGAAAAGTTTGTCATAGAAACTGAATTTCGTAGTGCGAGGCCATTAAGACGACGTAAAAAATCTACTCAATTTGATTATGAACATGAAGATAGTAAATCATGAAAATTCATTCAAAGTAAATTATTATTTCTGTATAATAGATCAAACTTTAATTTCGTTACAAGACAGATTTTCTTTATTAAAAGAACATATGGATTCATTCCAATTTTTATATTCATTAGATAATTTACAAAATAAAGAATCTTTTATCTTGCTGCAAAAAATTACAAGCGAAATTAACTCATGAAAATCAGCCCCGATATTGACGCAGATGATTTATGTGAAGAAATTTTACAATGTCAAGTATTTATTACGAATTCAAAAAAAGATATATCCCAAATAATTCAGTATATTTATTCAAATGATTTAGTAGGAGTTTTTCCAAATTTTACTGTAGCACTCCGTATTCTTTTATCATTACCAGAGTCAATTGCGTCCGCGGAGCGGTCTTTTTCGAAATTAAAAATCATAAAGAGTTATTTATGCTCCACAATGGCGCAAAATAGATTATCAGATCTCGCAATAATTTCAATTGAGCCTGACATACTGGATAAACTTGATATTCATGATATTATCCAAACTTTTTCTTTGCTAAAAGCTAGGAAAGTAAAATTTATTTAATGACTTATTTACATTGTTTGTATTTAATTTACCGTATAATATGTATTATGTTTATATTATAAATATTATATTTTTCATTTATTATTGTTGTTTATCTGTTTTCTTGTGTTTGTATTTTAAATAAAAAAGTGTACACAGACTATTTCAATCTTTGTGTGTTTTTTATTTCAATGCGTTAAGAATATAACAAAAACAGTCATTTAAATGTCCCTAAACATAAGCCTAAAATTATAGTATTTCAAATTAATTATTCATTATTTTTTTATTCATGTCGTATTACTTAAAAATGCTACTAGAGAATTAAAAATTAAAGTGTCCGAACCTATAGTTGTTGGGGCTCTTATCACCTAGGCATGCAAAATATTTATAATATCAGTTTTTGATACAAATGTTTTTAATTAATGGGGCGCCATCAAAAATTTTGACACAGGCGCCGCATGCTCCTGACGCGCCCCCGATTCCACAGAGCATTTTCTTTGATACATCAAAATTTGCTATAGATAAAAATAGAATGTTATACACGACGATAAAATACAACTATCGACTCGTGAAAATTAATTCATTTGCTACTTCGTCGCTCATGAATTAACATTTTTCACTCATCGATAAAATTGTATTTCATCGTCTTCTAACAAATAACTTTTATGTGCGTTGAACACTTCCGTAACTATTGTATGTAAAATTTTAAACTTACTGTTCGTGTTTACCGATTAAAACCATTCCAGTTTAAGTAATAAACCAATTTAATAACGCGTTAAATCCAATGATATTTAGCAATCGTGTTAGATAGATCCGTATATATTAAACATTCGCATTTGTATAGTAACATTTAAATGTAATAAAATCATACGCAGGTTATAAAAGATATCAAAGGCGACGTTACGTAGATAATATATATATATGCCTGATATGACCGCAGTAGCTTTATAATCAAAGAGCCGTATGATTTTGTCTATCGTATTTTGTTAGAATCGTCAATTGAAACAATATGATTTTCGACAATGACTTTCTGTATTATGTAATTCATTTAAATTTTAAAGTAACTTCTTTAACATAATCTCATCAAAGCAGTGTACATAAAATTTATCTGTTAAATCGGAAAGCTACTGCTACTGTGCATTTAATAGCGCTTTGTTAATGGAATTCAACACATGTGTAATAGTAATCACTTAACGGCCGTAATTTCAAAATAACTGCATATTTATACTGTCAAAATTTAATTAAGACGTTGCTGCCTGAAAGAAAGTCGAGTTTGAATTTCCGAAGTCCCAATCCTGATGGTACACCGTCGTTTAAAAGTCAATTACAACAATAAAATAATATTCAATCACATGCACCTAATTGTTATAGCAGGCTTATTCTTTCGGTTTTCATATTTTATCAATCTGCTGGACACTAATTGATTTTTTATCTCTCATCTTACTGACTGACTACCTCACTAGTGTACTATTTATACATTTCTTGGTGCGAGGCTTTATATTTTAACCCAAGCATTCGCCGAGGGCTAAAAACAAAGGCAGCGCCTGAGTTGTGAAAAACATTTCTTGTATTTGTTTTCATGAAGTTAGAAAAAATATAATAAAACTGTACATTTTGGGAAAGGCTGCTTTAGACTATAGTGAAGAATTCTCCATCCATTTTATACCTATATTATTTTACAACTTCCCAATGTATAATAATTGACGCCTCTTGTACACAAGAAAACCAACAACATAGCAACCACTAACTAAATAGGAAGCACACACTGTTCCACCATCTCAACTAACATACCTAAAGGGGAACCAACAGAGTTCCAACAATTTATATACAACTAAAAGTGAACTATCCACTGTTTACCAACTCAACTTACAAGCAATACTTAAGGAAAACTACCCACTGTCCCACCAACTAAAGAAGAATCGACTGCTGTTCCATTAACATACAGACGAACTACATAGAAGCAAATCAAGCTTATATACAAACTAAACTTATTAGATCCATTTCTGTAGTCTCAAGATTTTCAACTATTAAAACAACTACACCATCACGTAAGCTAGAAAATCGTATAGAAGAAACTGCAACTTTCTAAAAATCCTTTACCCAGGTAACTTTATTTCTTAATTACAATTTTTTTTGTAATTATTAGAACGATATTAACAAATAATCAATTTGAATCTCGTTGATGATTTTTTATGTCTGACGCGGTAGCAACCAATAGAAGCACTCATGTCAAGAATAAAAGCGGTGATCGCCCACAGAGTGTTTGTATGTAACTGCAAGCCCCGCTTCGGGACACACTTTTTTCACTTTCGCTTGAGATTTCACCACTCGAGACAGGTTTACCAACATTTGGAACCGTTTAAGATCAATCTTTCCTGTACGTAAGTTTGCAACTGTCATACACTCATTATAATACACCGGACAAAGGTGCTTGTAGGGTAGTTTGTTCAACGCTGAGTGTCACTGTAACTAAAAAGGTACCGAATGATTTAATCGATCTACCCAAATTCTGTGACTTTATGGCTAACATCGAGATAAAAACAATTAAAAGCTAACTGGCAATAATGTCAAATTACAAAATAGTACCTGACCGAAAACTATAATAAATAAGCTTTACAAAACTAACAACTTGGCACTGGGACAAGAAAAGCAGAAATAGAAAATTGTCAAACTTTTGTTGCATAGCAAATCGAAATATGTTTTTCTCTAGAAAAAGTCCCTATGATTTTCTCCCTACCATATTATTTTTAAATAAATGGAACCGCTCACAAAATTCCTCAAAGTAGAACTCGTTCAGAAGACCCATTTATCAAAGGATCAATTTTACTTGAAGTTATACTACAATACTATTACGAAAACTGCAAATGGTTCATACACAGTAGAAAATACTTTTCATAAACATACCACGAACATTAAAAAATTTAAAGAAAACATAAGCAGCTAGGTCGGTGCAGCTGAAAAAGCAATTACAACGGAATCCATAGTTAAAACAACAATATCACACCTGCATGGAATCATATTGCAATCTTAGTCGATCTTAAGAAAATATTACGTACCTCATTAAGCTGTAACAAGAGAAACAAGCAGCACAAAAAACTAAGAGCAGTTTATCACGCATCCTTCAAAACGGACAATAATGGAAGTCTAGATGAAACCATGTTCACTGGACCAAAACTACAAGGCGATATTTCGGAGATTCTCAAACATTACGGTGTTTAGAAGAAGAAAATGAAACGAACTCATGGTACAAGATTTTACCATGACGACGTACTCCCAAGCAGAAATTTAATGTGTATGAAACATGAATTCTAACCCAGCCCAACATGAAATAATTGAATCTGCTAAAGGGAAAGTTGTAATCGGCCAAAAAATTGTAAATTGAACTGAGACCTGAAAAATTTGTTCTGACGTCTTCTGTGCCAAAAATGGTTTTGAAAAATGTCTGTGTGCGTGGGTGTGTCAGCGATAAATTTTTCGAACGCAATACGTCAAAAACTTGAAAAACTATTGAATTCAAGTTTCATATATGTATTTATGACCTAAATTTCTAGACAACAATGCTTTTTGATGGGGGTGGATCTGCGGGGTAAATGTGGTTTTCTTTCGGCCGCGATAACTCAAAACACAAAAATGAGATTGTATTCAAACTGTGTTTGTGTCTAAGGTTTAGACCCCAGTCAGTAGAGTTTTACATAAACGCAATATAACGTTAAAATCACGTGATTCAAGATAGTAATATAGAATAGTCTAGATATCGAAATCGACTAATGTTAAACGAATGCGATTAACTAATGCAAGATAGTGAATAAGAAATTAAGTAAAAACTATCTCTACAAGACAAAAGGGTGACTATAACAATAAAACTACGAATAATACGATGTGAAACAAAACTACGAAGGAAAGCACATGAAAAGAACTGCAAAATTAGACACCTGCATAACACGAAATTTCTCTTACCAATAATATAAATAGTACCAATACTTCATTTTTAAATTCCCTAATTAACGGTAACGAAAACTTATACTGTATTTGCTTGGGTTTACGATAAACGTTAAAGTACTACGATAAGTACTACTTATGTGCAGAAGTGAGTCACGTGTTTTTAGCGTTTACCGTATTTGCTTTTATTTTATTTTGCCACCATAATGTTCTTTATACGCCCCCAAATGCGGGCGTAATGTGGTCTTTATAGAACGGAAATGTCATTGTTGCTAAGCAGCATGATTGACAGCAAACACATGACATGATATGTCACGTAAGTTGAAAGAATTATTGAAACAACAACCTTACTATACAACCTTTATTAATAAAAATAATAGTAATGAAACTTATTCTTTATAAAAATTGAAAATAGAGTTGGATGGATTTGAAATTGTAACTCCAGATGAGCCAACACCAAAGCTGACAGTTCCTTCGCCGTTTTGTGGTATAATTATAGCTGCTGTACCAGTAATGTTCTGAGCAATTTTAATTTTATTTTGCAGAGAATTCTCTACATATGATTCGGCTACTTTATCCGATCGCCATCCACCAAGCTGCTTCAGTGCCCTTGTATCACCGCCGGTTTCTGCAAAGATCGTCGCCGCACTCCTGCGAAAGCAGTGCCCTGTGTACTTATGGGCATCCGGTAGATTGAGGAACTCTGCTATTATCCTCGGCATTTTGCCTAAGGTGTTTTTTCCAACAGTCTGAGCACTACATTTGCCATTATGATACGACAAAAACAAGCTGTCAATTTTAGTATGTTCCGGTCGTAATGCTGCATATTTTCGGTACAAAGAGACGTAATCAACCAATCCATCGCTTGGTACAATTGTAAATTGCCTCGAAGTATAAGTTTTGGTTTTTCTGATCTTCACTAATAGCACTGATCCCTCAGTTGTTACGTCCTGTACAGCCAAATCGTGCAGTTCTTCGCGACGACATGCTCCAAAAATACCAAAGGCTGTGACAACCTATAAAACACAATAATTTTTATAATGAGAATTGGAAAAAAAAACTAAAATCGTTATACCTTAACTAACAAGTACGTATGATCAGGCGCCTTCAACATGAATTCTTCAATTTGATGCCGTTGCAATACATAGGACTTTTTAGCTTGATCACCTACAGAATTATTCTTCATGAATTCTGTGAGCATGGAAAAACGAGATATATCAACATCTTCCTTCAACTTGAACATCTTTTTCAATTTAGAATATAAACACCACAGTGACGACGGCTGATAGATCTTTGACTGCAAAAATAGATATTTATTGAATAGAGATAGTTGACTAATGTATATATACAATCCCTTACCATTTGAGACAAGTATGCCATCACAACTTTTTCATCACATTTTGTGGACACATTTTTTGTGCTCCGCCACGCGCAAAACTTTTCGTACTCTTTTATGTATAAATATTTCGATTTACTTAAAATTATTTTTGCCTGGGCGGCCTCAAATTCATCTAAAATTTCTTGTGAATAAGTTTTTGCGTTTTCACCTTCCATTTTAGTATGCAAATTATTTATAAACAAACAGTACCTTAGCAACAATTTAGCAATATCACAGTATCTTAGTAACAACAAATTAGCCTACTGTCGACTTTATTTCACTGCATTTGCATTTAAAAACTTGCCGAAAATACTGAATCTTTTTAAAATTTTGTTCCAGTTTCATGGTGCAAAATAAAATAAAACATTGTATGTACCACGGGCATAATTGTAGATTATGCCCTTAATACATAAATATCTATTACGATATCCAAAAACTCCCTATTCATTGGATTTTACCTCTATAAATTTGATTTAAATGTGACAGATGTGAGTGAAACGTTATGATGGATGGTATCACCGGCGACAGCAAATATCCACTTCTGTTCATAGAAGATGTTCATTCAAAACATTTAAATAACCTTATACTTGCTTAAAACAAGAATAAAAAGTAAAATTATATTGAGTATCAATACCTATTTATGAATAAAACGTTGTTTGTGACGAACATGCGAAAATTTTGAAATTGTATTTATTGAAGTAATAACATCCCATGAACGTCATATTCATACAAAGTTAATGTATGGTCAAGGTCAAATTACTTTTTGTACAGTTGCGATAGAGTCACCGAAGAATCTCGAAATCATCCACTTTTGGTACGAAATATTATCACACTATAGCGTCTTATTTAGGTGGTTGGAGAAAAATGAAATTTTACAATGCTTTAGAATAGCTTGAAAATGTTTAAGTAGTTTCGACTTACTGGTTTTATGTACAAAATTACCAATATAAAAGGCAGAGTAAAACTCAAGTTCAACATCCTATTTTAGTGATGGTGCATCTTTAGACGCCACCTTCAATTAACTCAATATTGATATTATCAAGGGCACTCTATACTATATTCCAGATGTTTTAGCCGTCGCTAATTGTTAAAAAATAACAAGCAAAAGAAATTATAAATACCATATTTACTTTTCCTAAAATGAAGGATAAGGAAAAAACAAGCAACAAGTTTGGGGCCATCTCAACCAAATTTTTACACCTAGACGTTCTCTCGATTTAGTGGATACAGAAAAAATACATTGTAAATTAATATATAGATACTTACTTTTACTATCTGTTCTATTACTTCATCTACTCGTGGATTTGAAGCATATAGTATCGAATATAATTTTTACTTTCTTATACATGAAGAACTATAAGTGTTGTTTTCATTAAAAAAGTCAATGTTCAGTTTTTAACGCATTTATAAGTAGCTAGACCTGTAGTCATGGTGACTTAATTGCTCAAAACGGATGTTAATGAAACTCTATGTTTAGAGTTGAAATGTCTTGGTTCTATTTACATACACTTTGGTTTCATCAAATAATGGTCCAAATCCGCTACTCACAAATAAATGTACTCGTACTTTATAAAAGGCGCCAAAGTGCATTATTTTAATTAGTTAAAAAATCTGATGTGAATAAGCTCCTTACGATGTTTTTTAAAAGGGGTGGCTTTAGAATTTTCTCAAGCTGGTATGTAAATGCTCACCAGCGTGTACCTTACACGTATTACTAAACATCTATTTAAGATGTATTAATATTCATCTTGTTTAGTTAACCGGTTTTGTAGTATTGTATTTATGTAATATTTATAATCTTCTCGCAAGCAAAACATTTGTCCACATGCATAACTTTATGTATGCGTGAGTGCGTACGTGTGTGCGTTGGCGTGTGTGTTGATAGCACAGTGGATCGGCGAGTCGGAGGATCAGCGAGTCGGAGGGCCGGCCTGTGTGTGGGTGTGTGTGTGTTCACGGTTGGTGCGTGTGTATGAGTATGCGTGTGCGTATGCTTGAGGGTGTGTGAGGTTGGGGGGGGGGGGGCATGTGACCGATTCGGTACCAGATCAATTAACGATCAATGGTTATCTAACGAAGGTCGCCCTGTAACCCTTCGAACGGTTTACCGCAGCTTCCGGTTTACAATCCTATCGGCCACATCTTGTGTTACCACTAACCACTCAACATCGACGGCAACGTTTGGAGTGGTGTAGGTTACGACTGCACTTGAAACAAGAGTGCACGAAACTGTAGGGATTATGGTATAGGGTGTTATGACTTATGGGAGTAGGTCTCGTTTGGTATTCATCCGAGGCAATATGAACGCCCACTGATATGTGGATCAGGTGGCGGAACTCATACTTTTACATTTCTTCAGCAGTTGGAAGACCCACTTTTGCCGTCCCCATATTGCAAGACGTTCTTTGGACCGATTTGCAGTTGCAATGTTAATCTCTTGCCATTTCCACCCATACCTCCTGACCTTTCGCGCATCTAGCATGATTGGGACATTATGGGGAGAAGACTGAGAATATTGCAGCATCGCCCGCAGACGCTGAAAGCTCTACAGCACGAATTACAGGTTACTTGGGACGCAATACTTCAAGTGAGCATCGACCATCTGCTAGAATCGATTCCACGACGAGTGGTGCAACCCATTATTAATAAAAATGTTTATATTTTGTTCTTTTTCTTTGAAATTGTAATCAATTGCTACCTTTTAGTAGTTAAACGGTTCTGTCAAGTTTGGTCAAAAGAATGCCTACCCCTTCTTGTTGTAATTTCCATGTCACTGAATATATACAGAAATAGACAGAATTGTTAACATTTTTTCCGTTTAGCCTTAATGGACCGTTGAGTCAACGGTGACTCCCCGCCGTGTATACAAAAGATTGGTGATATAGTCGCTGTTTGATATTAAAGCACAATTGTCGTATCTAAATCTGTAATCTATGCAATTGAAAACTAGAATATTTTTTAAAAAATGTATTGCGTTTTAATACGGATGCATTTTTAAATGTGATTAAAAAAAAGGAATGACTGCTCACTCTCAAGTATCAAGTTCACAGTCACAGAAGCTGGGCATCTAGTTTTAGTTAGAAGTTTGTGGTCGCGAAGTGAAAGGTGATGGTCTACAATTTTGAACAGAGTCGTTACGTATCTTTATATCATTACCTCAAGGCTTGACATGTGTAAAGGCACCTCATTCACGTTGTTTGAAAACAATTCTTTGGATTTAGTATAACTATACTTTACTGTGTTACAACTTATTTTGGATTAGAGCGTGGTAATCTAGGGAGAGTGTCGTCGCACTGCCAAAAGAACAAGAAGTTACTACCGTTGCTTGACTTTTAAAAATTGTAGGTTATATTTTTAAAGTGAAATTGATGCAGCGTTGCAGCATAGTTCTTTACTCAATTTAAACTTTGCACGAAAATCGTTGAATCTCGAGTGACTACTTAAACAAAAGTTAATTTTAGTCTTCGGACCTTGAACGTCTATTAAATGACAACATCGTATCTTATCTAATACAATGAGACGTTCTGTTCAAACCTACATAAAAGCTAAGAAGAATACCTTCTCCTTTTTTCTCTCTTCCAAAATAAAGAACAGGGGAGAGGGAGAAGTATGCAGGAAATATAGAATGCAATTTCATAAGCAATCCAATGTGAGGTCTTGCTTTCGTGATACAATTTACCTACCAAATTTCTCTCTTTCTTTTCTTGGCTTTTAAGCATGATACAGATGTATGTGTATATGCAAATTTAAATCTTCGGTGGCGAAGTCCATAAGTAACCTGAACATCAATATGTCTCCATTTAATTTGACTTCTCCAGGAAAAGCAGCGCTTTTTTATAAGTGAATATTTTGAAAATTTGCTTTCGTGATGAAATTTACTGCGTCGTTCTTTTCTTGACTGTTCCGTACACATGAAAGTGAATAACCAGTAATGTATCCATTTGAGTCGTAACTAAATTGAATTGACCACAAGTCACAACATTGGTGCTATAGTTGGCTTTATACGTTTCTCAAACTGTTATGCTGATAGCAGGCTGATATTTAAGTTTGAATTTTTCAACTTTGACAAAATTGTTTACAACATCTTTGACAATTTTAACAAATATTACTACTGACGAAGATAACTGTAAGTGTTATCGAAACGTTTAGATTGTATAATTTAAAATATGTAGCAAAAATACTAATTGTTAAAGTATACACAACATAATAATGTTGTTTAAATAATGTGCCTCTGACTCAGTGGTAGATTGAGATAGGGAGGGTTCTAATTTAGCTCTGATTAACCTACCTGAAATGCGTCTTGTTTCTCACCTGTTTAGTTATTTTCATTTCTTTAATTACTAAAAATGCAATGTAAAAAAAAATTATAAAATATAATTAAATGAATTCTCGGGCACCATGTTATCTTTGACAGGGATAACAAAACCTATTTAATGAACATTAAATGCTTTCTAATAATAACAAAAAAATAACAATATGCAATAAAGTTTATTACCAAATTTATGGATAATAAGGAGAGAAAGAAAAAAGGTTTTTTAAAGCTAAGCTTAAAAACTAAAAAATTCACTACTACATAAATACCTCTGTATAATGGTTCCAGTGTTCTTTTTGGATACGGAAATGTCAACTAGTAGGATAGCGTTTCACAACATCCTTGCGAGTCTTGTAATAACTCGATTAACTATGTGTTTGTAGAAATTTTTCAATCCAATACGTATTGTATTCTTTCCATTAAAGATTATTACGAATACAAGTTCAATGAATAAAAAGAGGCATACTTAAAAGTGAGTAATTAAAAAAATTAAAAGGTGGTAAAAAGGTAAAAAATAATGTGGTAAAAAAATTGTGTGGTAAAAAAATTGTGTGGTAAAAAAATTGTGTGGTAAAAAAATTGTGTGCCTAAAAAGCAAAGGCTTTAGCTAAAATATAATGAGAAAAAACAAACTTACCATCAAAATATGATGGCACACTATATAAAAAATTAAGTAAAAATCATTTTATTGCTGTTAACAGTCAGCATTAACTGAATTCCCAAAAGCTTTCTGCATAACTCAAGTATATATAATTCACGCTTGCGCGAATACAATAATATAAATCCAATTTTTTAAGAAAGGGAACTAAAACTATTTATGTAATATTACGCCCAAAAGATTTGTTCTAGAAAATGCAATTTAAGTTGCCAGTATTCAATTCTACATAATAATAATTAAAACTTTTCTAATATTATGCCAAATAAATTAATGATTTTAGATTAACGTATTTTTTTGTACAACCACAAAAAAAAGGTTGTTACAAATACACCATTAAAAACCAAAAAAAGATAAGTATTATATTGTGTGTGATAATGGTGAAAGTTTACATTTTCATATTAAAAAAATTAATTCATAAATGTGTGTTATTTGTAAAGTGCAAAACACTAGATGGCTACTTTAATTAGCCAGACCCTTCGAAGCAACATCACTCTATATTGGTCTAGTCGAGCAACGGATGGTCTAGAAGACTTTGGACATTCATCAAATCAAGTAAACTACACATCCAACTTCTGGACATCGTGGTATCGGAGCTAAGGTCAGAGAAATTCCTTTTATATTCTGCTTTGATAGCGTCCAGGGTCTTGCATGTGTATATACACCACCTCTATCGATTATAATAATTAACTCAATTATTAATTTCACTTAATATAATTCAAATCATTAATTAAGACACGTGGTCACATTAAAGCCTCAGTCACCAAATTCAAAGCATGTTACGATTCATTAAACGATAATAGTAGTATAACACAAATGCGGAAATTAGGAAAATTTGAAAATAATTGGGAAGAATTTAGATTAATTCAAAATAAGATTGAGGATTTAGATGAGTCTGATAATGAAAGAAATGAACGCGATCTATTTGAAGATCAGTATTTTGAACTTACCTTTTTAGCTGAGGATTTCATTCTAAAATACTCCTATTAATACAATAATTCTCATATCTGTAATTCCATTCCACCATCAGATCAAACCCAATCGTTAGCAATTCAACTACCTCGGTTAAGTTTGCCACATTTTTCAGGTCAGTACCACAGCTGGATATCATTTTTTGAGGCATTTAACTCATTAATTTACAATGATCTTAAATTAAATAATATTCAAAAATTGAATTATCTTAAATCGTACTTAAAAGGTGATGCAGCCATTTTGGTTCAAGGTCTAGGGATGTCAGATTCTGATTATCTAATAGCTATTGATTTATTAAAACAATGTTATGAGAACAAATTTAATTGCCGAGGGTAGAAAAACTCGTCAGAATCTTTAAGAAACTTAATGAACACTTGTAATTTAAAATTATTTAAAAACCTAAATCAACCCGTTCAATACTGGGATATCTTGTTAATTGAAAATATCACTGCTAAATTTGATTCAATTCGCGATTGGAAAAACGCTAAAATAGCCGGTGTCGTTCCGACGCTCACAGAATTATTAAGTTGTCTTAATCATGTGTCAATTACTTGAATCGTTAGATCATTTACAGACCAACTTTCAATGAAATGGTAATACCACCAATAAAACCCACTTTATTCATAAGTAATTGCACAAGTACATTAATAAATCAAATAACACAAAAAAAAAACAATGAAAGGGTTAAATATATAACAAAACACTATTAAATCAGGTTAAAGTGCGTACAAAATTATAACATTATAGAGAAAAATATATAAGAAGCAGTTTAGTTACACATAAACACAATAAAACAAAACCCATGTAATTAAAAATTATTATTAATTTTATTAAATACATAAATAAAAAGTTTACCTCGAGTAGGATTTGAACCTACGACCTGTACTTTGCTAGAGTACCGCGCTACCAACTGCGCCACCAAGGTTCAAGCCCCAATCGATGTAAATTTTGTCTTTATGTATGTAGAACTGATGTAAATTCTAAATATAATGAGTTTACAATCAAATTACTTATATTAATGGAATGTGAGCCAGCAATATCGCAATTATTAATTAATAATAATTTTTAATTACATATTTACCTTTGAACTTATTCGTTCATAACAAAAACTTATAATAAAACCCATGTAGTCACACCCACAACTGTGTCATAAATAATCGGAGTAAAAATCGTAATACGAAACATGTGGCCCTTTAAAACCAATTATGCCGGCATTTAAGTAAATAAGCACATAAAACAATAAGGCAGTGACCACTAAATCACATAATACATAGGTAAAATTACAATAAATTACATATAAACAGAAATTAGTTCACAGGCAAACTGACGAAAAAAACTCATTAAAACAAAGCCTTACAAGGGTAAGTTGTAAATAACATCGTGATCGATATATAATGTTGAGTGCGTTAGAAAGATACAGCGCGCCTTTCTCAGGTTGCACATTCATCTACACAACAATAAAAATTAAATTCGAGGTGTTTAATGGTCACCTGGACCCGGGAGTATGTTCCCACTTGGCAATTGCCTCTTACAATTAATAACCAAGCGGTATCGTGTACCCGTTCGCCCACGACCACCTCTACACAAATATAAATATAAACAACAAACAAAAATGCTAATTCACACAAATACCAGAGTGAGGGAGCCCTGTACTATGTTTTATTTTAGCAGATTTCAGCTTAATGAGTCCGCGTGCGAATGAGATACCATTTGCAAGGCAATGCTCGATTTTTAATTTATATAAAAAATACCTACTTACACTTGAATATATTATTCCTTTAATTAATCACAGACACAAATCGTTAACATACGCGGTTTAACTTCAAAAAGGGTAACTGTTATTTATAGATTAATATTTGGAAAACACATTAAAACTAACACCCGAAAGAAAAGACAAATTAGCGTTGGCTAATTCAAAATGTACTCGCAAGAAATATTTTAAAGACAAACCGTTTACAATGAAGGTATTTAATTAACCAAATAGATCTGCCTTCGTCGACACTCTAACTGTAACTACCCCCCCCCCCTTTGATTTCAAAACTAACTATATCTCCTCCCCGTTTTTCAAAAGTAATAAAAAACAAAAAAAAAACTATTACGTTAGAACAGTTTCATATAAATTAGTGAACGACATCTTAATTTTAAAAATATGCATTCATCCGTAACAAGCGCTACATTGAGGTCTCAAGTTTCAACTTACCAAACAAAGATCCCTTTGGATTCGCGCTGTTCCGCCGTAGTGAATTATTAAATCAGTGGTATTTTTACATCAAGAGCGCGTATAGAAATTTTGAACAATTCATCACGCCCGTTTCGGCAGAACACCTGCTTTTCTACCCTAATGTATGTTTCCTTTTTCTGTTCAACCTTTACTCAAATATACAAACATTACCACATTTCCACATAAAAATACATAAAATAAATTATTCCGAAAACATTAGCAAATTACGACGTATTATCAAGATATTAAAAATCCACTAAGTATCTTTTCTATCGCGGTAACAATGGCGATTTGACAAACGTTTATTACAATAATAAAATTTTGGCGGTCCGCTACCTACAAAATGAAGTACCGACGCGACGAACGACTACTAGATGTAGTCTGATTATGAGAAACAGGCGTTTCTATCGGTGATAAAAAAGCATGCACCTTTCTTATCGCTGTAAAACTGACAAAAACGTCATCATTAAATGGCATATTTTATATTGGAGTTAATTTATCAACAGTAAAAACACAAGAGCTTTAATTTTAACGCATAAATTTCTCTGTGTTGCGATATAATTTTGACAATCAGTAATTTTACGAGAAAAACTTACTTAAAGAATTTAGCGGTACTACTCGACTGAGAGTAGTATTTGACGGCTCCAATGTAGTAAGTTTAAATGATACGCTTTTTATTGGTGAAAAAATTCAAGATGATTTAATACTCATTTTAATCCGTTTCCGACTTTTTAAGTGCGTGTTTTCTGCAGACCTAATGAAAATGTATAGGATGGTACTAGTCGCGCCCGAAGATCGTAATTTCCAAAGAATTTTTTGTCGTAATGAGAAAAAAGAACCGGTCCAAACATTTACTCGTGATACAATCACTTATGGTGCGGGACCAGTCGCATTTCTACTGATTCGATGTTTACAACAATTAGTTGTAGAAGAAAAAAAGAAAGCCCTCTTGCACAAGGCAATCCTGAATAACTTTTACTTTGACGACTTATTAACTGGCACTAACGATCTTAGCCAAGCAGTTAAATTGCAAAAACAAGACATTAGCTAAGGGTGCGTTTGAATTACGTAAATGGGCGGCAAATGACCCTAGATTAATACCAGAAACATGCAAAACTCCTCAAAATCAAGTAAATTTAAACAAAGACCTAGAAACAAAGGTACTAGGACTACTATGGAACGTCAACCAAGAAGCTGCGAAATCAAGAGTAGCGCAATTGAAGGCACTAACGATTCCACGCTTGGAATTATGTGAAGCATTAGTAGAAGGGGGACACCTTAACACATCTGGCAACACTGCTTTTTTACGTCACAAGACCGCCCACGTGGGGGACCGGATTTTCTACCCTTATTTTTTACTCGCTTACGTGTAGGACGTGTTTTTTCACCCCTATTTTTACACATACACGTGTGAGACCGTATTTTCAACCCTTTTTCATCCCTAATTTTACATACACCTACGTGGGAGACCTCATTTCCAACCCTTTTTTATCCCTAATTATTTTTTATATACCCTCATGTGAGACCGTATTTTCAACCCTTTTTCATCCCTAATTTTACATACACCTACGTGGGAGACCTCATTTCCAACCCTTTTTATCCCTAATTATTTTTATATACCCTCATGTGAGACCGTTTTTCAAAACCTTATGGTTGTATTAAGGACCTTTTGACGGCTAGGACTTTTTGTGGTTGCTAACGTGAGGACTGTATTTATGGGGTGGAGGGGTCACTGGCTTGGCTTAGGGTGGGGGCTGAACTGGGGCTAGTTAGAGGCTAGGGTTGGTTAGTTCTGATAACTGTATCTTCAGGGGTGGGGTCTAAGGTCATCTAGAGGTAGGGTTGTTTCTGATAATTATCTTCAGCCTTAATTAAGGTCCTTTAAAATGGTAGTCTTGTAGTCCAGGAGGTTACAATCTTCTCTTCTACACACATGTATCTGTACAGACACACACCATCTCACACACACACACACACACACACACACACACGACACACACAACAAACAAAACAACGCAAACCCGAAAACACGAAAACATCGAAAACGAAAACATGCAAACACACCAAAACGAAAAAGAACACGAAAACAAGACGAAACAACAACAAACAAACACGAACACAAACGAAAACGACAGAAAACACACAAATCGAAAACACGTAAACACGTAAACACACAAAATGGAAACACGACAAATGGCAGACATGAAAAACGAAAACCAAGATTTCGCTAACACGAAAATAGCAAACACGAAAAACGAAAATCAAAAATTTACAAATACGAAAAACGCAAACACACAAAATGGAAACACGAAAATGGCCGACACGAAAAATGAAAACTAAGATTTCGCTAACACGAAAATAGCAAACACGAAAAATGAAAACCAAAATTTAGCTAACACGAAAAATGGCCGACACGAAAAACGAAAACCAAAATTTCGCTAATACAAAAAACACACACACGAAAAATGGCTAACACGAAAACGAAAAACCAAAATTTAGCTAACACGAAAAACGCAAACACACAAAATGGAAACACGAAAAATGGCCGACACGAAAAACGAAAGCTAAGATTTCGCTAACACGAAAATAGCAAACACGAAACAACGAAAACCAAAATTTTACAAATACGAAAACGAAAACCAAATTTAACTAACACGAGAAATCGCTAACACGAAAAACGAAAACCAAAATTTTATAAACACGAAAAACGAAAACAGAGTTGTAGTATGAATCAGGATAGGGCATTGGCGTCTATAAATAAAATAATTCTATCTGTTTATCTGTTTTATTCCTTATATCCAAATGGAAGAGTATCAAAGTTCTCAATTCTCCGCCGCTTAGAATAACTTATTCTATACTGTTTAGATTCAGGTCTACTTAACACATTGTAACAACTATCTCTAACTATTTTTCTGTCATTATACACGAAAAGAGAGTCTTTACTATTACTAATCACCATATCTTTCATTGCATCAAAGTTTATAACTCGTGAGTTTTTATAGTTTAAGGTAATGCCCTTCACTTTACACACTGATTTAATTGTCTGTTCACTGGTTGAAAACACATTATAACTATAGTTTTTCGGTCCGACACTAACAAATTCGGCTATATAGCTTCCTTCACCGTACGCTTCCAGCTCGTCGGTCATCTGGCCAAGGAAATCTCCGCAAGCAGGATTCCAGTCGTCGGGTTTTGCGATAAATATAACACTGTCTGTGTCGTAATACAGAACGCGGCGGTCTAGTTTCTCCAGGTAACTATATACCTCTAAACGTGCATGAGCTGTCGTGTATGCGGCTATGGACACATTAATTGTTTTTTCTGGCTCACCCTCACCTCCAGGTCTATCCCAATTCACCATTACAACATTATCGTTAATAGGAGTAATAGATTGTACCTGAACCAATGGATCGGTAAACAATTTGAAAAAGTCCTTTGGCTCAGATACAATACTGTACTGGGTTAAATTCTCGCGCTGGCCAAACTTACCCCAAAAAGAATTCAGCATAAGTTTGGCCAGATACCTTAAACCGGGATTTTTCTTAATATTATCCGTGTCTAATTGAATCCCCTCTTTCTCATAATACTCTGTCACGTACTGTACTTTCTCGATTTCTGACGCGCAGTGGCTAGGCCACCCTGAATATTCCTGCTTAAGTTTCAGGAAATTATCTATGTATCCGCTAAATAACCCTCCCTGTTTCGTGGCTTTATTATAAGTGGTTACCTCATACTCCCAAACTTCGAAAACATCAAGGACTATATAGTTTTTAGAGATAGCCTTACGCAGTTCGTCAGCTACAAACGTTCCAACGAAACTGCGCTTGGTCTCATTATGTCTACATTCCCCTTGATTTAACTCAGTACTGCACGTCCTACACAGCACAAACATCAACTTGCCGTGCATTTTTAAAGGTAAAACAGGATGGTAGAGATTAGAGGGCGGCAGTACTCGACATTTAACTAAACCCTCCACCGTGTCCAATGAAATGTTCTTACAAACTAACCCTACATGAATTTTCGGATGACCTACAGGATATTTACAGTATTTATTTACATAAGGGTATAATGAGCACACGTCATAATACATAATTTTCTCGTTAACTCCGTCACATTGATGATAAAGCTTGCTAGCATTAGTGCGACCTCCGTAAAACGCGTCGCGTGGGTTTAAAGGTTCGTCATCTTGATGACCTGAACTCTGAATAAACGCTCTTAATTCGTCGTTAGCGAGTATTTGTTTTTTAAAATCGCATTCACGCATCTCGATTAAATTATACCAGCGTTCACGTAGAAACAGAGACCGTGCTGCCGTGTTCTCATTCCGTGCAAGCATGGAGGTACTTATACCCAGTTTAGGGTCCATGTTAGCCTGATTGGGGTAACATTCTTCACAACCGTGCCAATAACAACCAAGAAATTCAAAAACGGTATTTGACTCAGCACAATGCCCGTCGACCTTAACACCTTCAGGTGTTCTAAATTCGCGAGCTTTCCCTGCGTGTTGTATACTCACCTGCTGAGAATATTCCACCCAACGTAACCATTGTATTGCTATTCTGGATTGATTGTCGGCCCGTCTATAAGCGCCTTTCGGAATGAGCCCTATTGTGCCATTTTTCGTGTGTGTGTTTTTTGTATTAGCGAAATTTTGGTTTTCGTTTTTCGTGTCGGCCATTTTTCGTGTTTGCGCTTTTCGTGTTAGCGAAATTTTGGTTTTCGTTTTTCGTGTCGGCCATTTTTTGTGTTAGCTAAATTTTGGTTTTTGTTTTTCGTGTTTGTTATTTTCGTGTTAGCGAAATCTTAGTTTTCATTTTTCGTGTCGGCCATTTTCGTGTTTCCATTTTGTGTGTTTGCGTTTTTCGTATTTGTAAATTTTTTATTTTCGTTTTTCGTGTTAGCGAAATCTTGGTTTTCGTTTTTCACGTCGGCCATTTTTCGTGTTTGCGCTTTTCGTGTTAGCTAAATTTTGGTTTTCGTTTTCCGTGTTTGCGATTTTTCGTGTTAGCGAAATCTTGGTTTTCGTTTTTCATGTCTGCCATTTGTCGTGTTTGTGTGTTTACGTGTTTACGTGTTTTCGTTTTGTGTGTTTTCGTGTTTTCGTTTTGCGTGTCTGTGTGTTTGCATGTTTTGGGTTTTTCGTTTGGTGTGTTTGCATGTTTCCGTTTTTCGTGTTCATGTCTACCATTTCTCGTGTTTCCATTTTGTGTGTTTTCGTATTTACGTGTTTTCGTTTTGTGTGTTTTCGTGTTTTCGTTTTGTGTGTCTGTGTGTTTGCATGTTTGGTTTGTCGTTGTGTGTGTTTGTGTTTCGTTTGTCGTGTTTGCGGTTTGTTCGTGTTGTTGTTGTGTGTGTGTGTGTGTGTGTGTGTGTGTGTGTGTGTGTGTGTGTGTGTGTGTGTGTGTGTGTGTGTGTGTGTGTGTGTGTGTGTGTGTGTGTGTGTGTGTGTGTGTGTGTGTGTGTGTGTGTGTGTGTGTGTGTGTGTGTGTGTGTGTGTGTGTGTGGTGTGTGTGTGTGGTGTGTGTGTGTGGTGTGTGGTGTGGTGTGTGGTGTGGTGCGTGGCTGCGTGTGCGTGCTGCGTGCGTGTGCGTGGCGTGCTGCGTGCGTGCGTGGTGCGTGTGCGTGGTGGTGCGTGTGCGTGTGCTGGTGCGTGTGCGTGTGCTGTGCTCGTGCCTGTGCGTAGTGCGGTGGTGTCGTGTGCGTGTGCGTGTGCTGTGCGTGTGGGTAGACGTGGCTGCGTTGCCTTAGCGTGATGCTGTGTGCAGGCTGCACCCGTAGTGCGTGCTGCGTAGAGCTCGCCGTGCGTTGGTCTGTGACATCGTAGCCGTGTGCAGTAGGACCGTCCTTAGCAAGCATGACATGTTTAAATACAGTCCTACCTCTAGGACTCAAAAGTCTAGCTCAAAAGCCTACCCATACATTTAAATCTAAGGCTAAATAAATTATTAGTAAAAATACAACCTAGCCTCTAGTGCAGTCCAACCCCACCCCTAAATGCAGTTCTAAATACGCCATAGCTCTAAAACCTAGCCCAGTTCAGCCCCCACCCCTAAGCAGCCAGGACCAGCTCCCACCCCATAAATACAGTCCTCACGTTAGCAACCACAAAAAAGTCCTAGCCGTCAAAACGTCCTTAATACAACCATAAGGTTTTGAAAAAACGTTCTCACATGAGGGTATATAAAAAATAATTAGGGATAAAAAAGGGTTGGAAATGAGGTCTCCCACGTAGGTGTATGTAAAATTAGGGATGAAAAAGGGTTGAAAATACGGTCTCACACGTGTATGTGTAAAAATAGGGGTGAAAAAACACGTCCTACACGTAAGCGAGTAAAAAATAAGGGTAGAAAATCCGGTCCCCCACGTGGGCGGTCTTGTGACGTAAAAAAGCAGTGTTGCCAGATGTGTTAAGGTGTCCCCCTTCTACTAGCATTGTTACTTGCCAAACTATTAAATAAGATTAAAGCATCCCCAAATTTAGAATAGGGGAGTTGTCATTACTAGACGGACCCCACTATAGTTCTTTCTTGGTTGGCCGCTGATCCCTCCACCTGGAAGGTTTTCGTAACACATCGTATAGTTCAAATTCAAAATTTAATAGATGTAACATTCTGGTATCACATTTGTGGTAAAAGATAATCCTGCAAATATCATATCGCGAGGTATTTCGCCAGAACACTTAATTAACTCGGAACTGTGGTGGCACGGACCTAAAGCACTACCTATTGCTATATTACTTGAAAATGAAAATACAATAGAAATTCCCAACATTTCTGAAAGAAGAGTAACATTGGTGCTGGCTAACGATCCCGAATGTGAAATCGTTACTAAGTTTTCAAAATTTGACAAATTAAAACGGGTAATATCGTACTGTTTGGGCTACATTTATAATTCGAAAAATCCAACTTGACGAAAATCCTGCAGTTTAACTTTCTTGGAGCTTGAGAAAGCGAAAACGGCTATATTAAAAACATTCAAGAGCGTGAATTTGCCAATGATGTCAAATCTCTAATCAAAACAAGTCACGTAACGGTTTCTAGTAATTTGCGGGCGTTAAGTCCCTTTTTTGATGAAAATGGGTTAATACGCATGGGAGGGAGGTTAAAAATGCATCTATTGTTTACGGTAAAAACCATCCCGTGCTGCTGCCAGCTAGTCACCACTTGACAAAAATAATAATAAAACAAATTCATGGAACAAGTCTTCTTGCTGGACAACAAGCCACTATTGCTTTCACACGTCAGAAATATTGGCCATTATCCGGACGTCAAATCATCAACAAATGCATTCAATGCTTTCTCGCAAACCCACGAGAGATTACGCAACCCATGGAACAATTACCACGATCAAGAATCGAGCATAATCGAGAGTTCCTGAAATGTGGTATAGGCCTTGCGGGCCCACTCTATCTAAAACAAAATCGGGGCCGTTCTAAGGGATACGTCAAGGCTTATATTTGCCTATTCATCTGTATAGTCACCAAGACGGTACGCGTAGAGCTCGTAAATGATTTAACTTCTCAAGCCTTTATTCATACGCTAAAACGTTTTATTGCCAAACGTTGGTTAAGCAGAGAAATGCATTGGGATAACGCCACCAATTTTAAGGGTGCGCAACGGGGATTAAAAGAATTGCAATCTGTTTTTTATAATAATAATAATAGCGATTTACTAAACCAATCAGCTGACTTAGGCTTGACCTGGCGCTTCGTACCCCCGCGATCTCACCATTTCGGTGGGATTTGGGAAGCAGGTCTCAAACCTTCTTAAAAGGATGTTAGGCACCCTACTTGTGAGCATCGAAGCGATCCTTAATTCTCGCCCACTCACTTCTCTCTCAAATGATCCCCAAAATCTTCAAGCCTTGACTCCCGGTCATTTCTTGATCGGCAACCCACTAAACTCTTTACCAGAGCCAAGCCCTGATGAGATCAAAGTCAATAGTATATCAAGATGGCAACATGTGGAAAAAATACGACAGGGATTCTGGAATCGATGGTCTTCGGAATACTTAACAACTTTGCCAGCAAAATGCAAATGGAATAACAGTGTATTCAAGTTCAAGGTGGGTATGTTAGTCTTAATTCGAGAAGAACATCAACCACTCTTTCACTGGCCTATATGACGCATAATTGAGTTACATCGGGCCAAGATAAGATCATCCGCGTAATGACATTGAAAACTAATCGAAACGAAACTGTACGTCGCGCGGTAGCAAAGCTATGTGTTCTCCTCATAGACGACAATCATAGTGATTAGTGGCTAAGTTTTGTTCCTAAATGTCAGCAGTTACCGGTCACAGGACTGATTTAGAGTTAAAATATTTCATATTTTAGATAAATCAAACCCGTTCAAATTATGTTTGTGCTAATTTGTTTACGTCGTCATAAAATATGTTATGTACGTTTTATCTAAAATCTGATGGAAAACGCATAAGTGATTTTCCATGGGGGCGACTATGTTTAAACCAAATGCAAGTACAAATATTCTCCTATGAAACAGATCGAACAGCAGAACGATTAGTTTTGCCCCGAAACTCCCATAACCAGACATGTTACTTTGGGTTTTACTAAACCAGTTTTTATTCTAACTTTGTACTCTTTGGCGACTTTTGGCATTTTCTCAACAAATTATTATTAATTCAATATGAGACCTTATCATCATATGCGTTACTTAACCAGGCAACACAGCAAGATTTCTTTTGACAAGACGGCGTCAAATTGACTTATTGTCATTTTGACAAATGGGAATACCATACCACTACCCACCAAATATCATAGTCTGTCTAATACAAAAAAGATGGAACAAAGTATACATTGCATTCCAGGACGAAACATTTTAAAGTGTATGTGCAATAAATAACACAAGATGTCGTTTGTTTTAGTAAAATTATGTTCCTGTAAGAAGGTAATTTCGTTATTCATTAATAGGTGGCTATACATCATAATAATGTTTGGTTCAGAACTTTTCTAATTGTCATTTATTCCGCTTTGCTTGTCATACTTAAAAATGTCTGTAACTACCGAAAAATCGGAAGAAATAATTCAAAAAGATGAAGAACCATTTGGATTGGGGTGTGCGTTGGAATATTTTTCGGAAGTTGATGAAGTACTAAAAATGATCGAAAATTTAAAAACTATTGTGTATGCTCAACAGTCGGTTTATGAAAAAGCTTATGAAAGATTTGTTTTTATTTTGGGACAATATCAAGAGCAACCTCATTTATTAGATTCTCACATTGATCAGTTATTAGATAAATTTATATTATTTGTTCGGGATCCATCAAATGCTGCAGAAGTAAAACATGCAGCATTTAAATATATGTTCGTATTTATTAAAGTTAGAGGTTATAAAGTAGTTGTGCGACACTTACCACATGAGGTTTATTATCATCATTTCTTAATTTTTATAAATTTGTACTTGTATATTTTAGGTATCTGATTTTGAACCAGTTTTACAGTTATTAGAAACACAAAATGAAAATGATTGTGATACATGGGCAACTCGATATGTATTATTATTATGGCTTTCTATTATAGTTATGATACCATTTCATATGTCTCGTTTAGATGGATTTAACTCTTCAGATAGTACTCAAAAAACGGTAATGGGTCGTGTGCTTGATGTGTGCAAACAGTATGCACTTGTTCCTGATAAGTGTAGGGATGCATCAGCGTACTTAGCTGCTAGATTTCTAACTAGGTAAGTTAAGTATTATTTCAAATTTTTATTATAACCTATATTAAAAGGTATGATGTAAAAGAACTATATTTAGCCTCATTTTTTGAATGGGCATTTCAACTTAGCATATCTCCTGATAGTATGGTATTTGTTAAGTATGGCTGTTTAGCATCTGTTGCAATGATATTGAAACATGGAAAAAGAGAAGATTTACTGCAACATGCACCACATTTATTACGATGGATTATTAATGCAGAATTTAAAAACAATCCTGGTACTAACATTCAAAAATTAGTTTATAAAAATATTCAACGAATTGGTAATTTAAGGTACACAGTTATAATTAATAAGTTAAATATGCATTGACTAGGTTTAATATTCTTACCTGCTCGAATTGCTACTTGGAGATATCAAAGAGGTAGCAGATCATTAACAGCAAATCTAAGTGCAGGAGATGGAGGTTCTACAGCAATCAATAAAACCTCACCTTCAGATGAAAAAGTAGAGGAACAGTTTGAAAATGTGGATGTTCCCGATGAAGTTGAAGAAGTAATTGATCAGCTTATTCAAGGTTTGGGTTCTGGAGACTGTGTTGTAAGGTAAGCAATTTTTTTAAATAACAACCCACTTTCAACGGTTTTTCTTATTTACTCTTTAGTTTTTACTTTAATAAAGTTATTTAAAATTATATTACACAAGTTTAGTATTTAATAATCCGGGTATTTAATATGAATCTAAGAGTATTAAAATATTAGTATGTAACAGTAAAACACATGTTGTTTCTGCTGTTTGATAATAAAGAGGTTAATGCAGTAAGAATAAAAGTGTGAACAATAGCTATGTTCGGTACATATGATTTTATCAATTTAAGCAACCACAAGTGAACGTAATTTGTTCGTTTGTATACCATCACATCATCCCCACCACGAAAATAAATAACTGTATAATAATATAACATGCATGTAAACACTAATCAGTGGGTTAGTTCGATTACAAAAGTTTTCAATCATTTCTAATTGTGAAGTTTAATATTCTTTTTATAAATACAAGCCGATTTATAACTGCAGTGTTTTGATGAAGTATGTGTTCTGGTAGTTAAACTGTTATCAACTATTTGTTCAGTTAGATAACGACAAAGTTGTTATTGAGCATATAAAATCTTTACATAGTTCAGGACAGTTATTGAATATTGAAGTAGCAGTTGAAGAAATGATAATATCAATTGTTTGACAATAATGAGTAAATGCTATGACTTGTCTTTTCATGTTTTTGTATTTTTTATATATATATATATATATATATATATATATATATATATATATATATATATATATATATATATGATCGCATATAATCGTTAATGTCTAATACACTGATATTATGTAAGTCAATATGAGCAACATTTTAAAAATATTTTTAAATATACATGGTGCTCCAAAACAATGTAGGGTTTAGGAAAAATTAAATATCTCCTAATAAAATTAACTCTAACAAATTTACTCTTAGGTTTAAATAAAATATTGTTCCCTATAGTCTACTTATTGACTGAATAGTAAACGCCTCTTTACAGGGTGTTCATTTTTTCAGTTAATTAGTAGAACATTCATACTGAAATATTCGGCTTATTTTAACGGAACAGCCTGTATTTTATACGCTTATCGTTTAGCTTACTTAATTACTTTTCAACTTCTATAAGGATTTCCTATACCTAAACCTTCAAATTTTCAAATTATTTAATAATTTTTGGAATTTGTTCCTGTATCATTTGTAGATTGAAGTATCCTCCCAAAATGCCTACTCTTAATGATTTTTGACTAATGTAACACATTTTCAAATTCAAATCATAGTAACTTTAATTTAAACGTTTATAAAGTTATTTCTAGACTATGTAGATTAAACCAAAAATCGCAATAGTTTTTTTTTATACCGTAACAACAAATTGTCACCTTTCAAAGCTCTGACGGTGCTTGGCCTGTCCTCTGACGGTACTTGGCTCGTCCAAGCAAAACCGATCAACATCAATTTTAAAAAATTAAGTGAAAGTTTAAAAACTTATTGCGATTTTGGTTTTATCTACATAATGCAACAGTTTCACAAAGTAAGGAGAGAAAGCATGTACAGGGTCGGTCCATATATTTAGACAGCATCTCCTATCTCTACTATAATAGATAGACGATTTAGATAAATCTCTACAACTTTTGTGTTTAAAGTTTTTCTCTATCTATTATAGTAGAGATAGGAGACGCTGTCTAAATATACGGACCGACAATCACAATAAATGTTTGATATGATGTCAATCTTCTTGAATACACAGTGTTATTCTTGTTTCCCACGAACATCTTACATTTCGCAACATATCAGGGGTGACCGTCTCAAAAGCATTTCAGATTCTTCTTTTCATATCATCTACAGTGGTGGGAAGTGTGCTGTAAACTAAATTTTTCATATAGCCCCAAAAGAAGAAATCCATGGTTGTTAGTTCAGGAGATCTAGATGGCCAGGCAATTGGTCCACCTGTCTCAATTCATTTATCAGGAAACTTCCTATTTAAATATTCTCTAACAGCATGTGAGAAATGTTCAGGTGCTCCATCTAATTGCAACCACATATTTTGTCTAACATTTAAAGGAATACTTTCTAAAAGTTCCCAAATGTCTCTTTAAAAACCTAAGGAATTTTTGATCATTTAAATTGCCATCGAAAGAATACGGACCAATAACATGATTGCCAACAGTTCCACCATACACATTAACACTCCATCAATTCTGACAATCAACAGTATTAAATAAATGTTTATTTTCGGTGTCGTAATAATGGAAATTGTGCCGATTCACTAATCCATTATTATGGAATGTTGACTCATCGGTAAATAATACATTTTCAAAAAAATGTTCATTATCACTATTGATCAAGACCCATCAGGAATAATCATTACGTTTTTGAAAGTCTGTGCCATATAACCTTTTGATGTATTTGTATATGAAAAGGGTGGTATTTATATTTCTTTAAGATCCTCCACACACTAGGCTGACTAATTCCTGTTTATCTTACAATAACTCTTGTGCTAGTATTTTAGTTGTCAACAATGGAATCTAATACCAATTCTCATTATCATCATTTGTAACAGGCTTCACTTTTAGTTGTTTTGTGTAAGCTACACTTCCTGTATCACGAAATGTTTGAAGTAACCTTTCAAAAACCTCAACAACTTTCAACAGACTCAGAAAAAATAACTACACAATGACAAAAGACACGCCCAATGTCAGAATTTTAACATTAACAAATGAGTTACTGGCAATTCCACAGCACACTACAATACTTACAAGATTAGTCACATTAGTATTATTTGTTAATATGTAAATTACAAATAAGTTAAAAATTTGAAGGTTTAGGAAACCCTTATAGAAGTTAAAAGGTAATTTATTAAGCTAAACGATAAGCTGATAAAATGCAGGGTGTTCCATTTAAAATAAGCCAAATATTTCAGTATGAATGTTCTACTAATTTAACTGAAAAAAATGAACACCCTGTAAAGGGGTGTTTGTTATTCAGTCAATAAACAGACTGAGGGAGGAATTTTTCCTAAAACCCTACATTTGAAGAAAAATTGATATAACTTGTAGGTATAGGGAATCCTTATGAAAGTGCTACTTATTTTTTGTGTAAAGTTCGAGACTGCAATAATATACGGGATGTGTCATTTAAAAAAACATAACTTTGATATCCCACTTTTTTTGGAGCACCGAGTATATTTAAAAATATTTTTAAAATATTGCTCATATTGACTTCCATAATATCACTGTATTAGAATTTTTCTTCAAAACCACAAAACCTAGACGAACTAAAAAGCAAAATTGAAAATGCATTTGACATCCTTAATGAAGATAAATCTTTATTGTTGAAAATTTATGATTCAGTTTTAAGTATATTATGTGATTAACACTGAACAATAACAACTGCTATAACATTTTTAAGGTAATTACAGTTCATATAATAAATTTGGGGAAACTGACATGTGCTACCCTGTATATAAATTACACCAAAACCAATAAAGAAAATGGTCAAACTATTAAACGAAAAAAAGTGCTATCTGTAAGAGAAATTGAAGGTTTGGAAATAACACATAAATCATAAAAGGAGAACGAATACAAAAGAAGGAAGCAGAAAAAAAAGTAATAGCCTTTGAGAAGTATTCTTATATAAAAATTAAATTACCAGTTTTGAAATATGATTCATTTTATATTACGCCAGATTTTGACATTATCACACTATAAATATTCTTTTCAGAGAATCGTTTTTTAATGGGAATCATTAAGCAACACCAAACCATGCATTAATAAAGTCTATTAACAAACGATTTTAAATGAAGTTGAGGACCGTTTAGGTTGTTTCTAATTCTTAAATTTTAATGCTGCACACTTTGATTTTCAGTACTATTATTGTTATGTTTATATACACCACCTTAACAGTATTACATTTCTGTTTTGCATCTAAAAATCTTCAGCATAACTATATTGCAAACATACAGAGTGTTTGTGCTTCAAATTTACCTACAGCAAAATTGACGTAAGTGGCATTAAATCAATTGTTTCAATGCTTTCTAAATAATATTAAAATAAATCAATTTTCACAATTAAAACCGTATTTGCATTTTTTTCGAAACTTTGTAATGTATGTAACATATTAAAATTTTTAAACTGCAATATTCAAAAAATGTGCTCTTTCATTAAATTGAACAAAAAATAAGGATTGCAATTTAAAAAAAAAAGGCACCTCCTTTGGCTTCTTCAACGTTCGCACTGTACGTAGAGTTAAAGTATTTCAAAAGACGACAAATTTAAAATACATTTTGCCCCATGCGAGCTTTTTTTCGAAAAAAAAACGTATTTTTCCAGATATTTCATGTGTTCCAGAGTTTTTTTTCACACTGTATATTAAACATACAAGCCACTATTCCTTTGTTGCCATCCGGTCACGCAGAGGAACAACAAATTCGGTTGCTTCCCAAATGTGCCTAGTCCGCGTTATATGGAACCACACTTTCTTACGCTCTACAATGACTCCCCTCCACTCATATTCTATGTGCTCGAAATATTTTACGCATTTGATAGTATGATTTTTCGCATATGAATGGTGTTGTTTCGGTTGTTTGTCGCGTGCGTCTGACCTAACCTAATAAGTGCCGCTTTTTGTGAAAAATTATTTATGTTTTTGTTAAGTTTCTTTCTAATCCCCTCTGAAAGATATGTTCTTTTATTTCTATTGATTCACAGTACTAATGTAAAAGAAAATAAATAGCACATTTGTTTGAACGGTACCACTATGTCTGAAGCGTGATTGTAACTAAAAAATTATTTACAGTCATACCGTCATAGATTTGAGCTACTTTACTTTCGATTACGGCTACGCCCTTATTGATTCGATGCCATCTAGTACGGGTTCAATTATTGATTCTAACATTGATGATCCTATTGATTTAGAATTCAAAAGTGAAGATGATCTTCTGCTTTCTCATTTTGTTACAAAACCGAAGTGGAAGCTATGTGAATGGACAAAAAGTCCAAGTTTTGTAAATAAGCCTGTTTCATTCACTAATGATTCTGGTCCTAATATATCTGAAAATATTGAAACGCCTACAGAAACATTTTATTTTTTATTTACAAAGGAACTTATCGACAAAATAGCATATGAAATAGATTTGTATGCAACACAGTAATTTGGAGATCGATTTTTACGAACTAATTCTGAAGGAATTAAATGTTTTTTCCTTGGGTTAAATCTTATGATGGGACTTACAAAAATGCAAGTTACCGGGACTACTGGTCAGCCAAGTTACAAATGAGAGATCTTTTTATCATCTATGTCCTGAGACCGGTTCTGTTGGCTCTTGTCTAATATACACCTCAATGACAATTCTGTTCAGCCAAAAAAAGGCGAAGTAGGTTACAAACCAAGCGAAAATCAAAGTATTGACAAGTCCATGATCAAATTCAGGGGACGGATTGCAATTCGCCATTATATGCGTCTCAAGCCCATCAAGAGGGATTGCAAAATATGGATCCGGGCAAACCAGTCCGGGTTTGTATCACAGTTTCAAATATAAACAGGAGATGGAGTGTAGGAAGGGCTAGGTCCAAGAGTTGTCAAGGATTTAACACGTGCGCTATTTGAGGTGGATGGACAAAAAGTCTGTCTTATTTCTGAGCAACTTTCATAGTCCAAATGATGGAAACCATTACAAGAAGGAAGAAGTATGGCTCATCCCAAGACGTTCTATGTCTAAAACTAATGAAAGAGTGCAGTATGCACATTGGATATGTTGATCAGTCAGATATGCTTATTTCATTGTATAAAATCAACCGAAAATCAAAAAATGGTGGCACAGGCCATTCTGGCATTTCTTGGATTGTACCGGGTGTCCCAAATTCGTTGTAATTGCGGGGTATCTCGGTTGTTATAAAAGATAGAAACTTGCGGTTGTCGCGAACCTTTGCTACTTTTTTATAAAACTTAAGATGGCGTAATCTGATTTTTTGTAACTGTTTTAGTTTGGGAGATACAGGGCGATTTTGAAGTGTGTCGTTTTGGACCCCCTCGATATCTCGGTTATCTTTAAAGATATCGAAAAGATTTAAACGCTATCTTATACATTTTTTAAACCAAGTTCAGTGGCGTGCTTAATTTTTTTTTTCGGGGGTACCGTTTTTAAGATATGGGCCAAACTTATAATTTTTTTAAATGGGACACCTTGTATTTTTTAAGCTCAATAAATCCCATTTTTTTTTCTCATTTCAGTGATATATATCACTTGCCACTTTTCATTTTTTTAAGCATTTTAAAATATAATGACATATGATTCTTAAATGGAACACCCTATATATATTTTAAGTTTAATAAATTGTATTGCAATTCTATAAAAGTCATATATTGATCCAGCACTTGCTATATTTAGTAATTATTAATCTATTGACTTTTATTTCTGTTTAATTATTAGGTATTAGTAGTGAAAAAAACGTAACAACAATAATTATACAGGTTATTATTATATGTATTTGTATTTTGTATATTAGATTTAAATAAATAAAATAATAAAATCATGTGTATCTTGCTTGTCCTTTACTTATATACCTAAGCTAGGTTTTGCTGGTTGTTTATAATATGGAGGTGTTGATCAATTCCTAAGAAAAAAATAGGTGGCTATGCCAATCGAAATAAAAGATAGTTAAATCTAGTATACCTATCATAGTGTATATGTCATTATTAAATAATTACATATTTATTATCTCTAACGTTTTATTAATTTATTTTGCTATGGCAGATAATCAACCCTTTGATTATGAAAAGTATGATATGCTTAAATGTTATATAGCATGTAATGAAAATTCAGAAGAGGCTTCCGAATTATATTTTAATTGGTAAGATTGTTATAAAGTAAATATTATAACATCAATATTAAAGAATCATACTTTTCCTGCAGGAAAATCGAAGATAGTGTTGGGGTTTCAAAAACTAATGCACAGCGTATATTAAGAAAACATAGTTTTGTTCCTTATGAAGATCATGTAGTCCAGCAACTGCTTCCAGGCGATTTTGAACGCCGCATGAATTTCTGCAACTGGTTCCTGCAAATGTGTCGCGAAAATGCTAATTTTGCAAGACAAGTAATTTGGTCTGATGATGCGCACATAACAAGTGCAGGAATTTTTAATCGACACAACTCAAGATATTGGTCAAAAGAAAACAATTACTTAATTTTTCAACAGCAACAACAAGGTCGTTTTGGGTTCTCTGTTGCGTGCTTTGTTTTTGGAACAAAAATAAGGTATCAGTTTTTTGACGGAGGTTTGACATCTATTCGCTACCAGCAAATTTTAGAAAATATGTTGCCCGAATTACTTGAAGACGTTCCACTAGCCCACAGAAATCAAGTTTATTTTCAGCAGGATGGGGCCCCCGCACGTAATGCACATATTATTAGACCATTTCTAGATGAGCATTTTCCCAATCGGTGGATAGGCACACGTGGCCCTGTAAATTGGCCTCCAAGGTCACCGGACTTGTCCATTTTAAACTTTTTTTTATGGGGGCATATTCAAAACGAAATTTATTCAAGGAGGTATGATAAGTGCTTTAAATAGAATATTTAACGTTTGCCAAAAATGTGTAGAAGATAACGGGAACCATTTTGAACAATTTAGAATATAGTGTTGTTTTTAATATTTAAGTTTAATAATTAAGTTGAAGTTGTTTAGTTTAATTTCGTTGCAAGATAATAAAGTTCCAAGAGTTGTGTAAGTAAGTAGCTGTATTGATAAAATTAATTAAAAAATATATAGAATGTTTCAGTTAAGAACCATATGTCGTTATATTTTAAAATGTTTACGATCAATATGGTTAATAAAAAAAAGTGGCAAGTGATATATATCACTGAAATGAGAAAACAAAATGGGATTTATTGAGCTTAAAAAATACAGGGTGTCCATTTAAAAAATTATATGTTTGGCCATATCTTAAAAACGGTACCCCCGAAAAAAAAATTGAGCACGCCACTTAACTTGGCGTAAAAAAATGTATAAGATAGTGTTTAAATCTTTTTGATATCTTTAAAGATAACCGAGATATCGAGGGGGTCCGAAATGACACTTTTCAAAATCGCCCTGTATCTCCCAAACTAAAACAGTTACAAAAAATCTGATTACGCCATCTTAGGTTTTATAAAAAAGTAGCAAAGGTTCGCGACATCCGCAAGTTTCTATCTTTTATAACAACCGAGATATCCCGCAATTACAACGAATTTGGGACACCCGGTACATGCTTTCATTATTTTTGGAGACTGATCTTTAGATGCTAAAAACCAAAGCTTGAAAGAATTTCGTTTGGCCGTAGCTACAGGATTGATTGGCACAGTTCCACGTATCTCTAGAAGAGGAAGAAAAGCTTCAAACCATGCACAAAACAAATTTAAAGTTACGGTTCCTGACTAAATAAAATTTGATAAGTGTGCATATTTGCCAATGCATAGAACGAAAGTAAGGGGTGCACACTGTAGCACACGTGCAGAGACCTATCGTACTTGATGGCATTGCAAAAGATGCAAAGTTGACCTTTGTTTGACAAGTTCGTCCAATTGTTTTCTTAAATTTCATGTGTTATAATAATTACATTTTTTATTTAAATTTGTTTGTAATTTCTTGATGGTCATAATATGAAATCACTAAATAATTAACAAACTAGAATAAATAAATAAATGTTTTTGAGTTATTTGTGAAGTATTTACCATATAACCCCGTGTGTGAAAAATTTTCTTGTAATAAAATATAACATCCGGCTATAACGGACTTGACTATAAAAGGCACATTTTTATTTTCCATTTTGTACAATCTTTTAAACCATTTTTTTTAAGAACAAAAGTATTATGAAACCAAACTAATGACTTTTAAAATAAAATTTAGATTTCCATAGTTGGCTGTTAAATATGTTCAACTAATACTTATAGCAGGCTTTTTCATTTCGTTTTCCTATTTTATCAGTTTGTTTTTACACTTGAAATCATAAATGTTTACATTTTCTTACTCTCTAGTGCTGGAGATATTGACCAAAATTAATGAAACATCCATAAAAACATTTGTGCTGGAATATTAAATTTTTGTGTGGGAAACTTCTACTTTGAACATTGTTTAGAGTTATTAAGGGAAAATTCTCTGCCGTTAATTAAAACTAGATTTTTGCGAATGAAATATAGTGCCCGTACTTTTTTTTTGAGTGAATCGTTTAACCCATTAAGTAGGACAATTTTGAAAATTGAAAAGTTAGTATTACCAGACGGAATAGTATATTACGATATAAGATCGGTAAGTACCGTATAACACGTCGAGCAAAAAATTTGAAAAATTAAATCTGAAGGGTCGAGTGTTCCTATTTTCCGAAACCTGTTATGAACAACGATCGAATATGATATACTTTTTGCGCTATCAAAATCATTAAAACATTGAATTATTATATTTGTTTTGTATATTTCGTGTTATGTTATCGATATTTTTTTAAAGTTATAATGTCAAAATATTTTTGCGGATTATTATTCGCTGTTTAATTGTTTATGCAATAACCGTTGAAATTTTTGAAATTCGCTCAAGCGTTTCGGATTTAAACAATTACCTTTAAAGGAGAATATTTTACAAAATAAATAGCAATTTAATGTAAATGAAGTGTACTAAATTGCTTACTCGTAAAGCCGTAGGTAATGAACGTTTGCTATTCCAATAATTGCGATATGTGAACCTTTTGTTACATGCTCTGTAAAATCGCGTTCTTTTTGTAAAAAAAATTCAGAATTAAACGGCGAATAATGATCAGCAAAACGTTTTGTGTTTGCAAGTAAAAAAATATGGATGACGTTACATCTTGTAAAGTACTTATTTTTTTGAAAAATAAGTAGAAATTAACTTAACTAACTTAACTTAACCTTCACACCATTCCCTTGCGGGGTAGGCAAAACAATCCCTGTCTCTTATTTATTTTTCATTCACAATCTTTCTCCATGCTTTCCTATCTCCGCATACCACCCTAGCTTCCGCAAGGTTCATGCATTGTCTCTGACATGCCCTTTTATTTTTAAAACTCCTTTATCATACATTCTACTACTTTTATATCTATCCGTCATCGTCTTTTCCTCGCCACACTCCATCAGCATGCATTCATTCTTTATCTTGTCCCTTCTCGTTTTACCACATGCGCTTCTCAGGAATCTCATACTCACAGCATTTATTTTTCTTTCGTGCTTGTTTTGACATACCCATGTCTTACTTCTATATAGTACTGATGGGACAAACACGTCATTATAGATTACTCGTTTCGCAGCTAGGCTCATGCTGTCATTTCTCATTATCGTCCACATACTTCCAATCACTTTCCTTCCAGCATTGACCCTTCGTCCAATCTCGCCCTCCATTGTACCATCTGCAGTAAGCATTCTACCCAGATATACCAACTTGTCCACTTGTTCCACAATTTCATCTTGCAGAGTAAATACTCTACTCTCCTTTCCACCATCCCAATTGAACACCACAATCTTAGTTTTGTTCACGTTTACCTTTAGGTCCATGCTCTCACAGACTATCAAACTTCCTCAGAGCGGTTTGTAGCTCATCCGCACTGTCGCTTAATACGACTGTGTCATCTGCATACACCAGAAGTCGTACATTTACGTCACCAACCATTACACCAGTTGTATCGGTACATGCTTGTCTAACACATTTAGCCATGTATACATTGAACAACCACGGTGACACCACACAGCCTTATCGCACTCCTTGCTCAATATTAAAGTATTCACTCACACCTCCTCTCACCCTAACACATGCTCAACAACCGTTGTATACTGCCCTTATTCCATTTATTAGACGTTTATTTACGCCATATTCATTTAATATTTCCCACAGCTTCTCCCTATTCACTCTGTCGTATGCTTTCTCCAGTTGTACAAACGCACAGTACAACTTCCTTTTTACCCTTAAACACTTTTCGATCACCTGCTGGAGAACAATCATCTGATCGACACATCCTCTCCCTTGCATGAAGCCACCCTACACATCCAAATCTTAGTTTGTGTAGTTTCTTGTACTCATCAATCAGAATTCTTCCAAATACTTTATCTGGCACGCTGAGCAAACTTATTCCTCTGTAATTCTTGCAATCACTCTTGTTCCCCTTACCCTTATACAGTGGTACAATGATCGCGCTCTATCAATCGTTCTGCACTTTTCTATACATAATGCATGCATTGAATAATTCACACAATCTTCGTATAAGCTTTGCATCCCCATACTTTAGCATATCACCAGTGATTTAATCTACGCCTGCTCCCTTGCCATTTTGCAACTTTCCTACCGTTTTCTCTACCTCATTTATCCCAATATCCTCAGTTTCATTCACCATTCCTTCTACATTCTCCTTATTTAACCCTGCAGTCTTATTTTCCACACTACTGTACAGCTTTCCGAAATGTTCTTGCCAGCATTTCCTAACTTCGCAATCGTCCCGAACTATTTCGTTGCTCGTATTCATCACTCCTGCAGCGTCTGTTTTGGGCCTTGTTTTGTATTTTTGACCCATTTCCAGAAGAGTTTTTTTTTCCTCAAAATCATTATGCATTTTCTCTCCTTCCACAGCCATCACTTCCTCTTTACTTATTCTCACTGTCTCCTCCGGTTCTTTGTTTCTTAATCTGTACACCTCATACAATTTGTTTTATTATTGTTGCGAACCGTGACCTAAACGTTTTCATCCTCTAAGTTTCCTTTTTTTTTATTCCATTGAAGGGTAACGATAAATAACGATAGTGGCCCTGTTAGTTCTCCCGACATTAATTGTTTACTTTTAGGATTAATTAATTACAATTAAATCAAACATAGTAACAAAGGTAAAAGTTAGCTTAAATTTTGATCAAGGAAAAATATTGTATAAGTCAATATGCAACACACTGTTATAATTACACTTAGAATCACATATAGTACCAAAAATAAAAATTGGATCAACCTTCAAATTTGAAAACAGAGAAAAAAAAAGTTCAAATACTTACCACTTAATACGGATCTACCCTGTATAGTCACATCCTTTGTATTTTTATATTTGACAAAATTCTACTGTTTAGATTATTATTATATTAGTAATATTTAAGCGGATAAAATCTATTTAGTACCTTTTTACTTGTATTTAGATTAGATTGTTCCTTGACGCGACTTGCTATCATTTATTTGAGAAACGAAATTATTTAATTACCTTCATTTAGAATTTCGATTACAAATTAGAGCCAGTTATTTGTTTATTTTATCTATTTATTTGCTTTTTTTTACTTTTGATTACGGATTCAATCTAGTTATTTATTTTTGTCATTTAAGCTAATAAAACAGTTCCTATGACAATGCTTACGTTTCGATTTGTTATAGAAAGTTATTTTTTATTAGTTCTCTATAATTCATTGTTATTGCAAAGATTTGAATTCAATCCTTAGACAAAAGGGTGTTATTTATTTACGCTTTAAGTTTACAATTTTACCGGTTTTAACAATCACATCTGGTATGGGTTTAAAAGAGCCGTATTTTTTTGTAGAAATTCAATACTATAGCAATCCTAAATGTTATTTTCGCGCCTATTTCAATTAAAGAGCCATTTACACGTTACAGAACTTCTACTGGTTAGATTATTATTATCTTTGTTTATTATTAATATTCAAACCGCTGGGTATAAAAATCTGTTCAAAAGTTTACCCTTATTTTATTGATTTAGAAGTTGTCATTTTAACACGTATTTGTTCACTACCGAAAGCCAGAAGCGGAGCAACCTTAAATCCTATCTTAAACACACACGTTACAGAACTTCTACTGGTTAGATTATTATTATCTTTGTTTATTATTAATATTCAAACCGCTGGGTATAAAAATCTGTTCAAAAGTTTACCCTTATTTTATTGATTTAGAAGTTGTCATTTTAACACGTATTTGTTCACTACCGAAAGCCAGAAGCGGAGCAACCTTAAATCCTATCTTAAACACATCTGCTACTATGTAAACAAAAGTACATGAATATCATGCTGTAACAAAAAGAAAGGTTGAAAGTGAAGGATTGGAGGCAACGCAACGCAAAATTCAAAAGAAAGGCGGAAACTTATCTAAATTTATTGTTCGAACATCATTAACAAATTCTGCATTTCGTTATGTGGAAAATCACCAATTTAAAAATGTAATTGGGCGATTATGACCTGGATATACTCCCCCCAGTGAGAGGGAGTTATCTGGGGAGCACTGCTAAATAGAATACATATGAAGGAAATGGAAAAATGACAAAAAACATTGAAACGAGAGACGATTTGTTTGACATTGGATGGCTGGTCAAACGTACACAACCAACCAATTATTTGTGCTTGCGCTATAAAAAATGATGGATAAGTGTATTTAGTGGACACTATAGGTACATCCGAACACCCCCATACTAGTGACTACCTAGAAGATATCGCAAAAAATATCACAGTCACACATGTAGTTTTGTAACTGACAATGCTGCTAATATTGCAGGCTGAAGAAATCTCAGAATAATGTGTGGTATCAGTTTTTTAATTTATTACCACTTGGTATAAGAGAATTGCCGTTGGCGGCATTTAAAAGTAAAATCAAGAATTTTCTCGTAAACAATGCATTTTATTCATTTGATGAGTTTTCCATCAATTCTAAGTCAATTGAATGTTAGTTCGTTCGTAATTTTATTGTATGTCTTTTTTTTTTAACTTATATGTATTGTAATATGTTTGAATATGTTTGTTTTACCCGGACGAGTGTAAGTGTACTCATGCTGCACAATAAATATTATTATTATTATTAATATGACAAGTATGCGACAAAGTTTATTTAAGTCATCAAATCAAAACATGGACGTATACACTTATGGATGTTCGGCACATTTTTTAAATTTGTTAGCCAAAGACTGAAACATTCCTTCTGTTACAGAGAATGTGGTGAAGGTTATAAAATATTTTAGAAGCAATCATATCACCAGAGCAAAACTTGCTGAAGAAAGAGGTACTTTAGGGCGGGGACTGGTCATCCCACTGTTGGTTAAAATTTTAGGGAAGCGTAAAGAATTATCCGTGTCTGCTAACACTATTCAAAAATTAGTCCTAAATATCGGACTGAAAAGAAATTGAGAGGATTTATTAAATATTTTGAAACCAACGGCTATAGCTTTGGATAAAACACAGAAAAACAACACCAAGATTGCAGATGCTGTATTCATTTGGAAAGTCTTGCAACAGGAGCTTGAAGATATTCTAGAAATAAAGAAATTTAAATTATTGGAAAAGAGGTACAGTTATGCTTTGACGCCTGTACATTTCTTAGCATATTTGCCATATCCAAAGTATATTGTTGAAAAAACAATTCAATTAACAAATGTGGAAAAATAAAAAGCGTGTAATGTAATTCTGAGGCACGTATGACCTGTATTATTCAATTGTGCGGTGCCTGTTCATCAGCCGGGGTTGATGTTGAGAGAACATTTTCAACGTTCTCTTATGTATTTACAAAATAAATCACAATAAATGAGTAATCGTATTTTGGAATTCTGCAGCTTTAAATGCTACCATATATATTTTCTAATCAGAATTTGTTATAACGAAAATAACTGTCTCAGGATTTACATATTACACCATATGATTGTATGTGATGACGTAGCGGTAAACACTCCTGGCGAGGGTAATACATAAAGACAAAATTTGCAACGATTGGGGCTTTTATCTCGATAACTCAGTTGGTTGCAGCGCTATTATAGCAAAGTAGATGCCATAGGTTCAAATCCTACTCGAGGTAAACTTTTTATTTATGTATTTAATAAAATTAATAATAATTTTTAATAGTGTAATAAGATCGTGTATCCTTAAATCTGGCGTAATTTCAAAACGGGAGATATGTACATTTTTGTTAGCGAGTATATTGTTGCTAGTGAACCCTTTAAACATAAAAATTTAAAAAAGAAACATATTTGATGCAACACCACTTTCAATACTGTTATGGTGCATTAAGTGCTTCTTGTCGTAAAAATCAGGTATTTTCTAAATGGGAGGTATGTACATTTTTGTTTTTTATACAATTGCTAGTGAACCCTTCCAACATAAAAAATTAAAGAAATAAAAATATTGTATTAAAATACTTATCTTTTTTGGTTTTTTTTTTATGGTGTATTTTAAGTTATACAATCTAAACGTTTCGATAACACTTACACTTAATATCTGTTAAAATTGTTAAAGATGTAAACAATTTTGTCAAAGTTGAAAAATTGTTTACAACATCTTTAACAATTTTAACAGATATTACTACTGACGAAGATAACTGTAAGTGTTATCGAAACGTTTATATTGTATAATTTAAAATACACCATAAAAAAACCAAAAAAGGTAAGTATTTTATTATGTGTGATAATGGTGAAAGTTTACATTTTCAAAAATATTGTATGTACAACAGGGTTCAATGCCCTTTTCAATATACGGTAATAGTGGATAGAGAGCGCGTTTTCTTAAAAATTGCGTAATTCCAAAACGGGAAGTAGGTATGTACATTTTTGTTATCGAGTGTATTATTGATAGTAAACCCTTTAAACATATAAATATTTCATATACAACAGATTTCAACAACCCTTTCAATGCGGTGATGGTTCATTAAGAGCGCGTTTGCTTAAAAATTAGAAATTTCAAAACGCGAGGTATGAACATTTTTGTTAGCTGCTGAACACTTTAAACATAAAAAATTAAAAAAATAAGGATATTTGAGGTACAACAGGGTTCAACGCCCCTTTCAATACGGTTATTGTGCATTAAGAGCGCGTTTTCTTAAAAATTAGGTAATTTCAAAACGGAAAGTATGTACATATTTATTAGTTCTTATACGATTGCTAGTGAACTCTTTTAACATACAAAATTGAAGAGATAAAAATATTTGATGTACAACAGTGTTCAACAACCCACTCACTAGGGAGATGTGCATGAAGTGTTTGGATTCTTAAAAATTACATTTCAAAACGGGGTGGGGGTACGGTTTTAAATTTTCTTTTTAGCATCCATCTTATGCAAAGTACAAAGTTCTTTTACAAAATTATAAAAAAACCAACACCACCAAAGTTACCCCTATTTTTCACCCCTTTCGTCCCCCTAATCGTTTTATCAATATTTTTGATGTACGATAGGCAAAAGCTTAAATTCATTTCGCAATTGACTAAAAAAACATCGATTGCTGATTTTGGTCAAAAACCTTTTTTTAAGATTAATATGATGAGGAATAAATGATTGCCAGTCTCTTGGCCTGAAATTTTACCTTCAGTCAGAACAACTCAATGTGGGATAACACCTGACAAATACAAATACCTACAAACACTACTACAATGGATTCCCTCGGAATTTCATAGTTTTTATAAGTCTTAAGACTTCAGAATCATCATCACAATTACCCAGAATCTAATTCCGAAAACACTCGGTGAAATTAGGAACATTTAGTAGTGTTGCCTACCATTTTTCGAGAATAGAAGTATGTATTTAGTATTTTGTTTACTAACGTTTTTTTAAATACAAAATATAGTTTACTGTACAATTTTCAAAGGATATGCGACCATTGGCAATAGTTGTAAAAGTCGGTTGTCCACAAATTTTTTAAATTATTTGTTTTATTTTGAAATCCAAAGAATATAAATTTACACTGTAATATGTGTTAATTTGGCAACACAATCACAGATGAATAAAAAGTTACTACTTGTACATGCATTAAATATTTTTCTAGTTGTAACCTTAAACGCAGGCCAAAAAATCGTTTTTCTTTTTCCATTTAGTTTTTGAAATACACAAGCGGCTATTAAATTCAACAAATTTATTATAAAAATCCAGTAGCGTTGTTCGCCTCACACAAACTACTAAAAATTTTGAAAAACAAACAAGCTTTCCTGTGTGTAATTAAAATCGTTAACCTGCACTACTTTTCAGGAAGTGTGATATAAAGGTCAATGTAAAATACGTAAATACCATACAGCTGTCAGTCACTTTGTCTGTACGCGGAAAGTGTAGGCTAGCGCGCATTTCACTGTTATTTGACAAAGCTGTCCTGCGGCGCGATTTCCTACAAGGCCAGTCCTTATTGTCCATTTATCTTTTGCTCACTTGTTTTACGATACACTCATTTTTGTACCGTTAACAGTTTTATTTCATGATTACGTTACACTAATCAAATTTCATCAACAGTTTAGACTAGTAATTAATGTAATTCTTTATGTTGTAACAACTCTTTTTTGTGTTGTATAAAATATACCTCAATTTAAGATCTTTCCTTCATTTAGTTCTAAATACAAGAAAATTTTAATTATTAAGATATGGTTATGAGGTAGGCAACTTAATTTGCATATCTTCATAGTGCATACTTTCGTAAAGATTTATATTCCCATAAACTGTTTTCTAGTCAAAATAAAATACTTATCTTTTTTGGGATTTTTTAATGGTGTACTTTAAATTATACAATCTAAACGTTTCGATAACACTTACAGTTATCTTCGTCAGTAGTAATGTTTGTTAAAAATTGTTAAAGATGTAGTAAACAATAGCAGGCTTATGTTTATGTTTTAATTTTTCAAATTTGACAAAATTGTTTACTACATCTTTAACAATTTTTAACAAACATTACTACTGACGAAGATAACTGTAAGTGTTATCGAAACGTTTAGATTGTATAATTTAAAGTACACCATTAAAAAATCCCAAAAAAGATAAGTATTTGATTATGAGTGTTAATGGTGAAAGTTTACATTTTCATGTTTTCTAGTCATTTGAGTTGCGCAACGCATCGTGACTTAATTCTATGCGCAAAGGCATTGGGCGCACGACCTCTTCATCTACTTCGAAAGCCTCCATTTTTTTCACTTCCTGTTTAATGTCGAACCAGGAAGCTGCTTCTTTTTGATTTTTACCTAAATTTATGTGAAAATGCCATCAAATTGGTGGTAAGATATATTTTTAATACATTTACATAAAATTAAAACATTTGTTCTTTTTAGGCTTATTTTTTATACCATTTTTTACTTTAATTACACTTTTATCATTACTTCAATTTACAACGTAATTACATCTTAAGTACGCATTTGATTTTATTGTTGCGTACATTTTTCGTTTTATGATCTTGAATTGAAAACTTCCAAATAATGCAACAAGAAGTGGATTTAAAAATTTTAAGAAGAAATTTATACGGATTTTATAAAGATAATTTCAGTTTGGGGTGCGGCTGATAACATTATGTCAAGATTGCACAATGATGACGTAAGAATGATTTCATGCAGGTTAACCGCTTCGTAATCATATTTAGATACCAGAGGTTGTCAAAAAGAAAAGTTTGTGTACAAAAATTTCTAAGGTATTTATGTAGTGATTTATTTAGTACTTTAAGCATAATTTTAAGACCTTCATTATTTCATTATTACATTTGATATTCAATAAGCATAGTCTGTGTATTGTTATTTTTTTTTTACATTTTTATAAACTCGGTTTAATTGTTCCGACATTTACAACCAAAAACAATTTGGCGCCCGAGAACTTTTTTATTATTAATACATTGCATATTATATTATTTAGGATAAGTGAAAATAATCAAGCAGCATTTATGGTAATCGAGCAAATTAAATTATAATATAATATAAATAAATAAATTTGTATCTACATTATTCATACGATTTGTGTGTTTAAGGAGAACTTTACCTAATCTCATTATAACTTACTCTTTATTATTTAAAATTTTGTATACGATACACCTACGACACACCCTTTTATTACAATGTTCAAAATGTTGTTACGGGTGAAAGCAGTAAGATGCGTAAAGGACGCCGATAGTTCAGGGAAAGGGGGTGAAGGTGGATGTTGATTTGGGTATAGAGTGAATAAAGTGTCATAAATCAAACCTAGGAAAATCATGAATCGGAGGTACGCCAGTTTGCAATATCAAAAATATTGGATTAATTAGCACACAAATAAACGCTAGTACACCACAGCAAAGTTCAAAACAAATATAAACTTCCACACTTTTCATGGCATTTACCAGATTAATCAACAAAAGTGCTACAAGACAAAATATTCATTTGCAAGCAAAATAAAAACCACGTAAGCGTGCTGCGTCATCAAACTTAATTCCTCAAATTTTACTTGACTTGACGTTAACGTTATCAATGAATTTCTATATTCAAAAATCTTAATCTTAATGCTAATAGTAGTAGCATAAAATTGAATAAAACACCCGATGCTTAAAGCTTTTGTCAAAATAAACAGAACAAACGAAAAATCTAATTATTAAATTTGGTTACTGATTTGCCGAAATCGTCAAATGATTTTTAGCACTCTGTGTTGGACGGATATCACACAAATCATAAGCAGTTTTAAAATAATACACCATTTTATTAATATTATGAATACATTTTTGGAAAAATTGGTTTAAATATAAAGGTCATGGTTTAAAGATAAAGTTCATTCTGGAATTTACACGTAAAATCGTCAATTAAAATGTCTAGTTATGCTTGTTTATTGATTCATGCAAGATCAAACTAATGAATCTCAAATCCAAATTAACCAAAGCCTTAATTTGGATTAACTCAAATTGTTCTAGTAACGTATTTTAAAATCTACTTTCAACAAATTTTTAAAGGGAAATTACAAACGGTAAAGTAAACAAGCGGGAAAGCGCTTCTATAACTAGCATTTTTTTTACAATGAAAGTACGTTAACATCTGAAGGACTCCTCTCAAATTGCGATCACAAGCGCTCTTCACCTGTTTCAAACATACATATGCAACGACAAAAAAACACAACACGGAAATTGAATTACCCTCGTGGAAATGCTCCTCTTAAATTGCTCGGAACAATAAACCAGTTGAATCTTCAATTCCTTTATAAACGAACATCTGAAGTGAACGAAAATTCACAGTCTCGGCAGGTAAACTAACTTTTTTTTTAATTTACACTCGTCAATTAACAGCGAAATATTTAAATTTAGTCCAGATGTCCTTTCATTAACTACACCACCTTGTTTTATTAACACAAACGGCTACTTAATTATACGTAACGCTTCGTTACGTACACAAAATACTTTAGCAAATTTTATACACAATCAATTTATTGTCTATTTTTAAATAGCTGTGACTACACTGTAGGTAATCATTAACAATAGTACAGCGCAAGATCTTCACAAAACCACAACACATGTATCAATCCGCTTAAAGCGTAAAATTAATCCAAGAAATGGGAAAGCACTAAAGATCAGCACTCCCTTCTCAATGGAGACGAGCATGTTACTAATCATCGACAAAACACCAACACAAAGAATCTCCCCGGGGCGATTGACTTCTATTATAATCCACAAGCAGTGAAACACTAATTCCCTCAATATCTTTAACTAACCATTGGGTGAATTGTAGGTATACTTGCGCGCACTGTCGCTTTACCACCAAACTATCTCAACCAAGTTTATAGAACTACCACTTACTGACTAACTGAAAGAACCAAACCAAAAACCCTCTACCCCACTTTATCACGTTATCTCTCACCATTACCAATAAAATTTTTCATACTAAAATGCAAACTGAACATTTCTCACGAGAAAAATATACTTTAAACTGCACGTGTGTCAAAAACAAAACACCGATTACCTAGAATCGAGATAACGCTTACTATATTCCCTTGTATGAAGACAATCATTTCTTCGAACTCTTACGTAACCCAATCAAATCTTCGCCAATTTTGCCTGTCCAATGTTACCATTTTTTACGGCAATGTTGACGAATTTAATTATCAATAACATCCATTTCTTTTAACGAAAGTACAATAAACTAATAATCTCGGGAAGCTACAGTTTTTCAAAATCCTATTTACGATATCTAAATATATGAATATTAAAAAAAAATCTAAGTCAAATTCAACCACACGTTACAATGTACACTTGATTACTGTATAGGCCTACCTCCATCTTTTCGTTATAACAAGTCAACTTTAATTGTACTTAAATTGTGTACTTGTTTTTACCAAAACGCGCACTTCTGTAGCTGTGTTTTATAAACCTGGACTTGCCACCAATTTTTTGAAAATAAATGAAAACTGCTTCTTAAAATTGAGTCCAATTTTTAACACAATTTTTTAGAAATTATGCTCAATTATATATTATAAATTCCGTCCAGGTTCTGTTGTTTATTAGTTCTAACTACCGTGCTTTATTTGTGATAGCTTCACGTTAGCAAAAAAAAGCGCGTTATACGATCAAGATTTCACTACTCTCACCTATAACGACAGACAGACTACTAGCTTTTTCCATGTACCCCTTTTTCGACTGCAATGACGTATTTGCGCTAAAATTTTAATTTCACCCAATCAAAATCCATAACATCGGTGCCATATTAGATCGTGAATGACGGTACAGCACTCTGTACATGACACAAGCAAGGTGGACTTTTATTTCATGATTTTACCATCAAAACGATCATAAAGTACTGATTTTAACCGTAATACCATAACTTTAACTTTAAGTTCTGTATCACGTCCTGACATCAGCCAACATTGAACTAAGCAGTTTCAGGACGCCATGACACTTTTCAGTAGAAATTCTCAAAACTACACTAGAACGTTATTTGAATACAAAAAATTCCCTCTACATTATATTGAAATACTAACTAAACATTGTGTAATGTTTTTTTTTAAGAGTTGACAATTAGATTTTCCTGTTTTACCACATTATTCATGACCTTCATCTCTTTTATATTGAAAATATTCCATTTATACACATTCAAATTTTTATGTATCCATCAAAATTATTCCATGTTACAATGTAAATAAATCCGCGCGCTTTAGCTCTATGGCGCTTTCCACTAAATAAAGCCCAGTATGGAATACGGTAGCGACGGTAAAGACTATAGTCGTGCGTAAAATTTTATATATGTTTATTTTTCATTCGAAATCAATTCATTAAACGTCCCATATTTTTGTTCTATAACCAAATTTTATAAATGACATACTACTTGCCAGAGTTAACAGTGGTCTCGCGTCAATTCTAAGTAAACTGATATACCCAAAAATTTGTTTTTCCGCGAGTACAAGTACTGATTTACACGATCCTAAAAATGCGTTATAATAGCTTAAAATATAACAATCTTATACAATGCTTAGTCACACCTTTGTTTGTTTTACAGATGGTCAGCAGCCAAAGGAGTTGGGCGAGTAACGGGACGTCTCCCAAAAGAACTTGCTGACGAAGTAGTAGGTTCCGTATTAGAATTGTTTAATCCAAGAGAGGGAGATGGTGCATGGCATGGGGGCTGCCTTGCTTTAGCGGAATTAGGTATATTTTAACATCTTATGATTACTACTTAATTTGCGAATTAGGTAGAAGAGGATTACTTTTACCTCAAAGATTACCAGAAGTTGTGCCTGTGATATTGAAAGCTTTAGTTTATGATGAACCTAGAGGATATTCATCAGTTGGTTCTCACATAAGAGATGCAGCATGTTATGTTTGTTGGTCTTTTGCTAGAGCATATGAAATGGAAATTTTAAAACCTTTTGTAAATGATATAGCCGCTGCTTTACTTGTGGTTACTTGTTTTGATAGAGAAGTGTGCAAGTGTAATTGAATTAATGTAGTTATTTAATTGTTTTATTTTAGATCAACTGTAGGAGGGCTGCTTCAGCGGCGTTTCAGGAGAATGTTGGTCGGCAAGGAACCTTCCCTCATGGAATTGATATACTGACCACCGCCGATTTTTTTGAAGTCAGTATACGCAATAACGCATATCTAAATATCAGCGTCTTTATCGCTCAATTTGAAGAATACACACTACCTCTTATAAAACATCTTGTTGATAGAAAAGTAGAACATTGGGATATTGCTATTAGGGAATTAGCTTCAAAAGCTTTGCATAATTTAACACAAAGGGTAAATGGTAAAATATGAATAGTATGTTTGCTATGTATGCTATGATTGGCATTTTAGGCTCCAGAATATATGGTTCAAACAGTATTACCTAATTTGTTTGAAAAAACTCGCAGTATTGATTTAAACCGTCGACACGGAGCAGTATTAGCAATTGGAGAAATTATATACGCTTTATCTATATTAGCTAAAAGTCAAAATTCAAAAATAGATGTTATTCTTGCGAATGATCTTATAGAATCAACTCAAACACTAATTTCAAATTTTCAAGAAAGATTTTATTTTAGAGGCATGGGTGGAGAGTTAATGAGACAAGCATGTTGTGATTTTATAAATAAATGCTCAATGTCTCACATGCCATTTCACGGGAGCAATGTATTAGGTAAGTTCACTGCAAAAAATATTCATTCAAATTTAACAAGAGAATTTTAATTGGATTCAAATGATGTAATATATTCTCTGTTGCGTGCGTGCGTGCGTGCGTGCGTGCGTGCGTGCGTGCGTGTGTGTGTGTGGGTGGGTGCGTGCGTGCGTGCGTGCGTGTGTGGGTGTGTGCGTGTGTGTGTGTGCGTGTGTGTGTGTGCGTGTGTGCGTGCGCGGGCGTGCGCGCGTGCGCGTGCGGGTGTGTGTGTGTGTGTGTGTGTATCACAAAAATCTTTCTACCTGTGTCTGTTATAGACTTTAAAACCATCCATCCGATCGCCATGAAACTTTGGGAAGTTATTAAGTACGCTCCCTCGAAGGTTTTTAGCATAATTTTTTTTAAATATAGGCCCCCAAGTGTCCTCATAATCTTTCCACGCAACAACGCGCACCGTATACGGCTAGGTTTCATTAACATAGCAGAGCACGCAGGGTATCCGATATGTTTTATATTTGATCAAAATAACTGTATTACAAATATATATATATATATATATATATATATATATATATATATATAGCTTAGTGCTGACTTTTAATGGAGTTTCAAAGTGGGTCAATCCACGAGTATTGAATTCGTCACGGGCAACGCGGTCCAGGGTCGGCTAGTATTTAAAATAAATCCCAATATAGCTCTAAGATAAATTCTTCCCCAATGTTCCCATTTTTACTTTTATTGGCCAGTTGTGAATAAGTTGGAAAATATGAAATGATTGTGTAGCACCAACATTGCTCCTTGAAAAGCCATGTCATTATCGAATACGAGGCAATACATTAATGCTATTTCAATCTTACTTAAACCCAATTTTACCCAATTGTAAAGTTGTTTTTTAGAAAATAAATCGTAAGCAACCTATCGTTGGAGAGGGGCACAAGATCGGTGTTTGCTATAGGCGCCATTTACCTTAAATACGCCTCTGGACCTGCCTGCTACTTAAATGATGAGGAACAAAAATTGGTACCTTACATAACAATTTTTTTAAGGTCGCATTATTTACTTTTAAAAAATGGAAATGTAAATTTAGTAAGAATTAAGAAATTATTTCTCACCATTTTTATTTATTACTAGCTGTGCCCGTCGCGCGTTGCAGGAATCTCGGATTAAAATTTTGTGATACACGTGTCCCATAATTTTAATTGAAGAGTGTGTTTTTACCAATTTTCGAGTCAATCGACCCATAGAATAAAAGTTTCACAAAAATTCAACCCCCCATTTCACCCTCTTAGGGGTGGAATTTCGGAAAACCATTTCTCACCCTCGATCGATAAATCCCGACCGATGCAGCTGTTAAATGACATTTGCGGCGCGCGAACTGTCAAACTCGCGAAGTATAATACTCGTTAAGTTTTCTTAAATTTTCAAATTTTGTACGCAATTCTTAATTTTTCTTTCCATAAGAACCTTCTACAAAATATTATAAAACTTAAAAAAAAAAATCAATGAAATCTGTAAAGTCGTTCTCAAGTTATGGCGTAACCAAGGAAAATAGGCGTTCATTTTTATATACAGGTATGGAAAAACATTATTGCGGGTCAAACTTAAAATAATATAGAAATCATCCCAATAAGCATTATATGAGTATGAGAGAGACATAACTTTACCGATGTTGCCATTTGTACATATTTGCATGTAGGCACAAAATATGAACTACTTAAGTCTCCTTCAATCTAGCTTCAACATTTCTAGCGAAACGAAAGCAATTAAGATGATGTTGAAAAGTCGCATGTTCTAAGTAAATATTTTACACTTCAACATTAAATGATAATGCCTCAAACATCGAAGTTTATTGTAATTGCGAATTTATGACATGGTTTGATTACTACTCGTAAAAAGAAACTTACGAGAGCTACAAACAAGAACATTAGCATTTACATTGATAGTATAACTTAAGTTTAAGGTTTAACTGTAGCATTATAATTCTTATTGAAAAACCAACTATTTTTAAGAATGAACAGAATACACTTTTTTCAAAACTCCATAAGATTTTCGAAAAGACCTCCACCTTGCGCAAGGCAGTAACCCAATCTGTGTTAAAATTCAGTTCGGGTGTTTTCTAACATTTCTTGGGTGATGCTGTTTAAAGAGTCTGTAATTTTGACACGAAGTTCGTCCAAATTGTTAGCACGTTCATGTCTGTGCCCATAAATTTGCTGGGATATGTATCCCCAAACAAAAAAGATATCAGGTGAGCGAGGAGGATATTTAATAGTACCTTTTCCACTAATAATACGGTTAGGAAACGTAGTTTCCAAAAACTGTTGAACTCTTATTGCAGTATGAGCAGGACAGCCATCTTCTTGATACCAAATGTCATCAAAATTTATATTGAGGTGTTGAACAGCTGGAACTATCTGGTTTCTCAACAGTTCTAAATATGTGTCTGCATTCAAGTTTCCGTTGATAAAAAATGGACTAATTATAGAACTGCCTAAAATTCCTGCCCACACATTAACTTTTTGGGGGTATTGTGTCCGGTAAGGAATACTAATGTGTTTGTTTTCCCGAGAGTAGCCAACAGCGACAGACAGATTGTGATGGCCATGTAAGTTAAAAGAACACTCGTCGGTAAACAAAATATTTTCAATAAATCTTTCGTTTTCATTAGCCTGATTTATCATATCTTCACAAAATTCCATACGCTTTTAAGGATCTTCTGAAAAAATTTCTTGTGTACAGTGGCCGGCGTGTAAGAAGACGAGGAGTTTGCAACTTATAGCAACAGTATTTATTCCTTATCAAGATATTGCAAACTGTTCTTGGTTCAATATTCATTTCTTCAGCAATTTTTGTACTATTGCACAGGAAATTAGTTTCTGCTAAACTACACACTGCAATTTCTTGGAGTTCGCACTCTTCGTTTAAGTTATGAGCAGTATGCTCACCATCATTACCATCAATGCTACTGCATTTTCTACAATTATTTAAACATCCACATCTTTCAAATTTACAAACAGTACGCATAATCGTCCTTTCGGATGGAATTGGCCTGTTTTCGAAGGAAAAATAATACCACTCAATAAGCTGTATTTTTTCTTTAGTGGAATGCATGAGTATTGTGTCTGACATGCAAAAACACTGATTTTCAATTCTCATTGACAGTAGCAATTAAATGTGTCGTTGATACTAGCGTACTCAAAAGACGCATGTATGGCTCAGCGCTTTTAGTTTGTTGTGTATTCTATCTCACTTAGCACGTGAACTGATTGTACTGTCTTTGTTTTACTTATTATAAGTCAGACCCGCAATAATATTTTTCCATACCTGTACATAGACTAGTTTACTTTGGAATAATAAGTAATGAACACTTGATTTTGTGAGTTTTGGTACGCTGTCATGTTACGATTGGACAGGTGGAACAAAAGCTATTGTCAAAATCAATTTTTACACTCGTGATAACTTATTGATTATTTGCTATTAGTATTAGTTATTGGACGTTTATCACAGTATGATTGGGAATTCAGTGAATGGTGACCATAATGTTAAATTGTTAATTAATTACAATTATTACTTGCAGTTTAAATTAATTAACAGTTGTAGTGGTGTAAGTGTAAAAGTACTAAAAGTAATCAATTCTAATTCAAATTTAACAAAAATGGCACGTTTAATGGAACGAGAAAGAATAGAGATAATGATGATTCCACCTCAACTCGCATGCGAGTTATTATATATATTATATATATATATATATATATATATATATATATATATATATATCTTTATTTGCTTATATTTACATTTGTCTATCTACAGATTATCCTTTCCTTACATACCCTCCACTGTCTTCTTCTCTCTGGTCTCCTCTCCCCTTAACTGCCTTCTTCTTTTCCATATTTCTTGCATCCAATCCGCTCCCCTTCCTTTTTCCTCTAGTATCTCTTCTACCATCCTCTCCTCTTCCTTTAACTCCCTGCATTCTTTCAAAATATGATTAATCGTCTCCATCTCTTCCCCCGCACAACCTGCATTTTCTATCTTCGTGCCTTCTCCAATCTTTGTTTCTCCTTTCTTCGTTTCCACTTCTAAATCTCGCTATCATTTTCTTTTTTTCCTTCCTCTCTTCCCCATTCAGATATCCCGGTATCACTTCTCCCTTAATGTTCCCATAGTTTACATTATATTTTCCTTCTTTCACTTTTGTCCATCTTTCCTGCTTTTGCACATCCCTGTCCCTTCTAATTATGTCCCCTCTCACGCTCACTTCTTCCATTCTTGATCTCTCCACTCCTTCTTTTGCATACGAGCATGCGAGTTATTTAACCAACAACATCCTGATAGACCGTCAATTACAAGATCTATGTAAATAAATTGGTTTCCAAATTCACAGAAACGGGATCCGTAAAAGATTCGTCTTGACAAGGTATACCTCAAGTAAGTGAAGATGTTAGATTGGATGTGCTGCTTGAATCTGAAGAAAATCCTCACCATTATGCAAGGCATAATAATTCAGTGACAACCGCCTTCCCCTGACTTGACTCCCTTGGATTTTTCTGTGGAGTTATTTGAAATCGAAAGTTTATTTCAACAGACCAAATAATTTAGAGGAGCTACAGCAAAGAATTTGCGCAGAAATGGAGCAAATTAGCCCTGATATTTTTGAGCCCAGTGTACTGGTCAATGCCATACGGTTGGTGGAGAACAATTTGTGCGTGTGTGTGCGGGTGTGTGGACGTGCGTGTGGGCGTGCGTGCGCGCGTGCGTGCGTGGGTGTGTGCGTGTGTGTGTGTGTGTGTGGGGTCACTCGCCAGCCGAAACTGTACGGACGATTTGGATGAAATTTGGAATGAAACCCTACGAGACAATTATATCGACAAAACAAGCTTTTAAACGCAATAGGTATACAGGGGGTAAATCTTCAAATTTTAACAGAAAATGGAAATTCATATCATCAATAACTCGCATGAAATGCAATTCTTTGCAATTTTTTAAAACTTTCAAAATTGAATATGGCCGTAGTTACTGTCACATACCTTTTTTTTTTTTTTTGTAAAAATATATATTTCCGATACCGTTCAAAATATAAAAGAATTGGAAATAGATATGCGTAGTTAAATAAAGGTTCTTGAAAGATATTTCTTTATGTAGACAACTAGCCACTCTTATGAATGCAACTAACCTGCTTCTTCTAAAGCTACTAGTATAGGAGATATGAATTTTCAAATACATATTTAATATTGATATTGTTATAACTTTCTAACTATTTTGAGTACAAAGGTGCGATTTTGGAAATAAACTTTGTTCATTTGCGTTAATGAAATGATATTATCCTGATGAAAACACTACTTCGGGTTTTTCCGGAAATTGAAAACATTCTTCGTATTGCCGGTATAACATACACATATTCTTACTTTATTTGAAAGGAAGCGAAATTTGCTTTAAAATGATATGAAACAGTCCATAGTTATCTTTAAAGATAAGCGAGATGCCTATTTTTAACTTTCAACCTACATATACATATGTAGGTAAAGAAGGTTTTGCAATCGACTTTTTTGTCACTATCGCTAAATCGATTTATTTGCTCATTTTACAACTTGTGGCCAAGTTTCATCAAGATCGGCCATGATGTGTGGATATCGCGAAAAGGCGGGGGGTTTCTTAAAGTCAGTTTTTGGTTTTTATTAAATATTTCTAAAACAGCTGAATATTTCAAAGATATACAAATACCCCAAATTACGATCTGTAAGTCAAAAAACACAAAATATTGGTTATTTATCAGAGGATTTCTTATTAAAGGAGCTTTAAGATAACTTGTGTTTAGACATTTGCTTGTAGAATTCTCAATAATACATTATTTTTTGCGAATGCTTGATATCAAGCAGGCGCCTTTTTATTAAAATTTGACATGTCATTGTGTAATACTTTAAACCTCTTATTAATTTTTCATAGATGGTTTACACAACCGCGGAACGTATTGAAATTATTTTTATTTAGCGCTGTGCTTGACAAACTGCTGCAGCATTAAATGCTAGACATCCTGGAAAAAAAGTATGTGATCATTATGTTTTAGACCTACTTTTAACAGCATATAACAAATCAATAAACAAGAAATCAACTTCGAAATTATGACCAATAAAATTATAGATGAGCCCAAATTAGTGAAAAATATTTGTTTTCGCGACGAATGTAGCTTTTACCTTAACGAACATGTTAACAATCAAAACTGTCGTTATTGGAGTGATGACAATCCTAATCTTATTAGGGAAGACGATACATAGTATCCTGAAAAAATTAATGTGTGGGCTTGAGATTGTATTGTTGGACCGTTATTTATTAATCAAAATTTAAATAGTGAACTCTATTATCAAATGCTAGATGAAACAATACAGCCCCCTATAATTCACGAACTGGAAAATCGAAGAGATGAAGATCATGAACTAGTTTTAAATGGCAATTTATTACATTTTTAACAAGACGGGGCCCCTCCACATTATACACTACGTGTTAGAAACTGGTTAGAGCACAATTATGCAGATCAGTGGATTGGTTGAAGAGGACCAGTGGAATGGCCACACCAGTCTCCAGATTTGACTCCATTAGACTTCTTCTTATGGGGTCACTTAAAATCTGTGGTCTATAAAACTCAGCTCCAGTCTATTGTAGATCTGCAGTAACGAATAATTGAAGAGTGTCACACTATAACACGACAAACCTTTGAAAATGTACGACATAAATTTAAGAATGAACTTTATTATTGCCTAATGGAAGTCATTTTGAGCATCTAATCTAGATTAGATTCTGTAATTTTTAACATGAATGTGTTATGGGTTGTTGAGTTTTTCTGTTCATTCTGACTACCTGTTTGTAAAGATAAGCTGTTTGGAAAATAGTACTTAATTTGACATTTAAAACAAAGTTAAATACTATTTTTCATATTATTTAAAAAATAATCGATTAATTAAATTTTGTTTGGTACTGATGAATTACAATTTTATATGGGGGTGGCTGGAGTCTAGGGATATGCTGCAGAAGATTTCTATATGAGTCATATTGGTTCCCCCCAATGTTCTAGAAATTTTACTTAGCTGTTACAGTTTCAAAGATATGAGGCCTGGCAAGTTTTTAAATTGACACCCTGTATGCCTTTAACCACATTTATCACAATTTGGTGTGCAGCATACTAAAGGTTACAAACATGCTAAATGGTTAATATTGCTTAGTGGCTCCATATTTTGCCAAAGCTGCACATATGAGAAAGTAAACACACACTATTCAAATAATTAGCTTGTGGATTTTAATGATGTGTATTTTTATATTTATACAAATCTATATATCTCAATAACATTTACTGCCCTCTGTAGTTGTAATATCTTTAAGAATTGTTTAAGATATTACAACTACTGAGGATGATAACTGTAATTGTTATTGAAACATATAGTTTTGTATAAATATAAGTAAAAAAATATACACCAGCTCAAAATTCTAGTAACGGGTAGCGGTAATAACCATTAGTAGTTGATGAGCATAGAGATGCCTGACATATCTGCCCATAAATACTTATATACGCCATTAAAACCCAAAAGCTAAGTATTTGAATTACGTGTAATAATGGTGAAAGTTTACATTTTCATATAAACACACGCTATTGATTTTATTATTACAATGTGAACAGTCAATACTAATTTATTTTATTAAGTATAAAGTACAAATCTTTTAATTTACATTGGCTATTTATAATATAGAAGCTGTTTGTCATATGGATTAACTTTTCTTTATTCTTGTATCATTCTAATACAATTCATTAATTTTTGAACGATTTTTTCAGATGAGTGGTTGAAGTTGTTAAATGAATGTTTAGCATACGATGTTACAAGTATTCGACTAGGAGCTGTAAGTGCACTTCCTGCTTTTCTAAACGAGTATTGCATATCTAAACCTGAAGAAGAGCAATCATTGATCATCAAAAATTATGTAACTTTGCTAAGTTCCAGTGTCCAAGTTACTAGAATGGGTCATGCTCTTGCTTTAGGTGCAATGCCTTCATTTATTTTAGAACCAAATTTACAAAACATAATTAATTCTTTAATAACTACCACTAAAATAACAACAGATACGTTGAAATGGGCAGAAAGTAGAAGAGACGCAACCAAAGCATTAACTTCTATTTGCCTTACAATGGAAAGTCACTTATATACAGGTAAGTAATAAGTTGCAATTTCATTAAATTAAGTAGTATGTTGTAGATTTTTTAGAGGAACATATAAAAAATATTTACAATACTTTCTTAAATGGACTTTCTGAATATACACAAGATAACAGAGGTGATATAGGTGCTTGGGTACGAGAAGCTTCGATGTGTGGTTTACAAACTTTAACACTTTTACTTGCAAAGCACAAACCTAGTGTTTTAACTTCAGATTTAGTTTCGAAAATTGTATCTGGTATAGCACAACAAGCTGTAGAGAAGATTGATCGAACACGAGCTTTAGCTGGAAAAATATTTTACAGTTTTATTCATAGGTATAAATCCTTTTTTTTTATTTTTTAAGTATGTTAGAGTGTAGTACACCATTAATTTTCACATTAACCGTGTTCCTGGTAAAACACAAAATGACCACAACGCCCAACTTGACCATAACACCAAATGACGCATGTATTAATAACGGTCTACTACACCTTATCAATATCATACTCAACCCCGAACTATATATTTGACCACAAAAGCCTAAGACAATCACAATCCCCAACTTTAGGAACAACCATAACGCCCAATATGACCACAACCCACAATTTTAGGAATTACCACAACGCCAAACTCGGCCACAATACCTAACTTTATGAATGACCACACTGCCCAATTTGACCATAACCTCATATTTTAAGAATGACCACAATGCTGAACATAACCATAGCCCCGAGCTTTAAAATGATTCATGAAGTGCAATTACGTTACTATTTTATTTAATGTTATAATAGGAATGAATCACCAAATATGTACATGGACAATATCATTGAATAATAATAATCAGTGACAATATTCAGTGATGTACAGATGTAGCTACCTACGTTAACAATTTATCATATAGTGTATAGAATATGTACTTCAGTTACGGATTATTGAATAACTGCATTTTTAAACGATATTTCTTTACTAAGCGGTCATTTCCAATATAGGTACATATTTCATTACTAACTATATGTATACCTACCTCATACCTACTGTTAGTACACTTTATTTACCTAGGCTCCCTTTCTCATGTTCATAAATACGCCACTGCTATTGTGTGTATCTTTTGAGTTTTCCTAAATACCTCTTCAAATTTTCATAATGCTGTCTACGGAGTCAACTTTTTGATTTCGTAATTTCATAAAATAAAATTGCCATAATTACCATGAGGGTCCCTTTCTCATCCGTGCGAATCCGCAACGACCTTCTATTTGATTTGATTTTTCTTTGAGAAAAACAGCTGTCTCGGCCAGGGTTGAACCGGCGTCGCTCTAAATGTTCAACCACCGAAGCAGATGAATAAAATAATTATTATAAATTCTTTAAGATACACATGTTTAGAATTTCTTTGTAAGTTAGGTAGCATAACGGACACATTTATTTTTTTAAATATACTTTGCATCTTTTTACAGGTAGTTTTTAACATATAAAAATTAAATATGGGGAGTGTGTTATTTGAAAATTTAATAGTTTCCTTAATAATTAAATATGTATAAAATATGGTAGTTTGCATTTCAACTCATTCTTCACACATTTTCTAAACAACTGCATTCAATTTATGTATTTATATTATCTAGTTATCTTACAAATGTTTATCAATTTCATTAACAAAGCTAAATGTAAGCATGCTCTTAGTGCAGTTTCAAACATATTGGAACTACTACAGTTTTCCAAATGATTAACTTTTGGTGTTTTGTATTTGGTATCTTAGATACAGCGGTGACACCTGAACCAAAAAAAAAACCTGTACTCATGTGTGGCAAACAATGTGGTTTTTACTATTTGTGATATTCACATAGAAAACGTATTTTAGAAGGGAAGACTTTATGGCTCATAATTCTGAGAAAAACGTAAAAGTCACTGAAAATAAGAAAATCACTTAGACCATTTTTCTAATAAATTTGCTCCAGGTATGATTTGACAAACAGCCCGTTCTAACAGTACTGTGGAACTTAAGAATAAAGATTTTGTAGTTATCCTCGTTCCCGCTTTTCAACTTTTCCAAAAGCACAATGCTGAATAATGAATACATTTAGGATCCAGCAGAATCCAAAATGATACAGATCGACTTGAATTCATATAATTGAATTTAATAATATGTGAGCATGGTTTGATTATTATTAGCATTTTCAATGGTGGCTGCACATGTATCACAATCTAATGATATAAGTTCGTTCGAATTTGAGTATGTCAAATCACCAAAATTGGACGTAACTAACGATTTTGATATATTTTGCTAAAACGTCAGTCCAATAAATTTATTTGCCAAATAATTTATATTGAAAATATAAAAATAACGTCTTTAGACCAGATGCTAAATGCCACTAACGGTCGCACTTACTGCGAATGTATGACGAGGACAGTATGACCTTGCTCAACGTTCAAATTATTTGGCGCGCTCCTCCTTCAGCGTTTAAAAATTGCAAGTCTCAAAAGACCATACTTAAGTAACTATATCTATGTTATAGGTACTTGTACATAATATTCATACAATAAAATTATAAAAACTACACCTAATAAAAAAAGTGGAAAAAATGTTAGGAGCGACTGAATATTGTGAATATAATAATGATTCTACAAATATGTGTGGTGCCAATTGGAATTTCCGGAAATGTTTTCTAATTTCCCACTCTAGGTATTATTGACGGATGTTTTTTTTTTTTTTTATTTGGCTTTTTATTAATAGTATTTTGACGTTTGCATTTCTTTTGTGTAGAATAGATACGTAACTGTGGGGCAATTTTTTTATTTGAAGATGTCTTATGGTAGTTGTTCGTAAAAGTCTTTAGATAATTTTGGCAAGTCAACTAAATTATTTAGAAGTTTCAAATGCATTTCAATTTCTAATATTGCTGACTAAATCACTTAAATTCAAATTCCGCAATTTAATAAATACCACATTTACTTTATTAATTAAATTACCAGTCAAGTCCTTATTTTCTGCTTGACCACATAACAATTTAGGGAAACTATCACTATCTTCAGATATTATAAAATATATATATATATATATATATATATATATATATATATATATATATATATATATATATATATATATATATATATTTTCAAAGTTTCAAATTTAGCCTAAATTCGTCACATGTGAATACATATTTTACATTCAGTGCATACTAAATAACAACAGTTTGAAGGAAGGACTTTATTAACCAAATATCCATCCGAGCCATTTTTCACTTCGCAAGTACTCTCTTCTATCATCATTACTGTAAGTTTACTTGCCATGGCTAACTGATGGGTTTTTCAAATGTTTCGATGACATACTGTGTTTTTCACCAGTCTCTCACATATTTTAAAACTGTATGTAATCCTTTATCTAATCCTTTAATGGTCTTACGATTTAGGTAAAATTATTTGATTGTTTTATGCATAGATTCAAGTTGCGTATTATTATTAATACCTGTATAGTTTCTGTGGCAATATGCCCATTGTTTGCAGTTGTTTGTATAATTTGTCATGAAATACTGCCCAAAATTATGTGTATCTTTGTCTTCTAACATTAACTTTACAGCAGTAACAAGCCTAATTTTAAATTCATCTTTATTTAATTCTGCTTGAAGCACCTTTAATGTGCTTCAAACTTCTCCACGCTTTTCTTTATCAATAATTTTCGATAAATAGGATTGCTAGGCGCTATCGATATGCCACGAGCAAAAAAGTCAATAAATAACAGGGCCCATAACTTCAAGCCAAGTGCTATAAAATGACTAATGTTTTCAAAGAACACTGTAAATATTAATATCTTTTTTATTCAATAACGTGATTGCTGCAGGAAATCCTTGACCAAACTCATCAATTACCATAACTGTTTTCAATTACTAATTATTACTATTATTAATTACTGTTTGTAATTATTAAGACCATGTGTTCCATCATATAACATTATTTCCGAATTTTGTAAGCATCTCTCTTGAAATTTGGTCATAACTGCAAGATCAGATGATACACCGTGTCTTTTGTAAAATATAACTGGATTTTCCTCTGCCGGCGTACCTTAGCACTCTTGTATCCACAGATCTACAGATAAAGCATCCTTGCTATGCCATCTCTGGTTTCGATGTTGTAAGTGCGTCTGATATTGTCAACATCTTTGAAAGTTAAACGTGTGAGTTTTCTATTTAGAGTCAGCAATCCTAAAAATAAAATAAACTTTTATTAGTAAAAAGAAATTACTAGAACCAGAACATTAATAAGGGTTAATGGGCTCAATTTAATGAGCTTTCCGTTTTTTGAAAAAAAATCATGCCTAGTTGTATATCTCAAAGAAATTCTTTTTTCGTTAGTGCCTATAGCTCTGTTATTATTGACTTGAAAATGTGTAAAGGAAAAGGTTGTAGAAAATTATGGGCTCAATAATACAGTTTAATCAAATTTTAATCGTCTCTATCTCTGTTAGTTTCCAAGATCTCCATACAAACATTAACTATAACAATACCTAGGTAATAACTGATTAATTTCGAAGCAATTAGTCCCTTATCATCTTTTGAAATTCATAGCTGTTGTAAATCCACACTGTGACCATAACATGTCTTTGGAAAGCACACACACTACCTTGACCTTGACTCTTCAGCAGGCAACGCTTTTGTTGTGGGCATTGCTTGCCTATTAAGTATAGGTATATATTAATATGTCACAGTTCAAAATTTTTCAGATGAGATATCGTATTTCTGGGCAGAGGTGAACAAATGAGCTAAAATGAATGAAAAGCATAATAAATCACTTTCTTGTTAAAAATGTATGTTTTTCAACTTATGCTTTAATTTGGTAATACCAATTACCAAAAATGTACTGTAATAAATGTGACAGATACCAGGTTATAATGATCGTCGAAACTTGATATAAAAGTGGATGATGTTCTAAAAAATTCCAAGTTTATAAATGTTAATAATATAGGTACTGAAATTATTGATTGACTCACCTGATTTTGTTCGATTACAGTTATAGTAAACCACATTCCCCTTACAAGTTCTAGCCACCATGTAGTTGCACTTATTTTCTATTTCATAATGACTTTTCCAGCTTTCAAATTATAAAATTGTTAAAAAATTTAAAAAATAGGTAGGCACATTAATTGTATTATTAAATTCCAGAAAAGCAACCTACCATTTTTATTAGTAAATACAATTTCCTCTTGTTATCAAATAACACATTGTGAACTTGCTCAAGATGCTGTATTCAAGATTCATTTTTCTGGTAAGAATTATTGTAGTTTGACTAAAACATTTAGTTCCAAACTGATTTATAATATGAAATCTGATTTGTTTCTAAACAGTGCACTTCTCAACAATGTCTATTTGAATTAGACTGCTTAGAAAATATTTTCTTATAAACAAAGCACATAATACCCATTTCTATGAAACTTATGAGCGAGCAATCGAACTACCAGATTCAGACACTATAAACGGAAAAAGAAAAACAAATCACGGGACTACATCGTAGGTGAAGCCTTCAGTGGCATTTAGCATCTCGTGTCTTTAGGAGGTTGCTAGAAGTTGTAAAGACCCTACCGAGATTAAACAAACTACCTAATTGTATTTTATGAGTTGTCATTTTAAAGTTGGGGATTGTGGTCAAGTTGGGCATTGTAGTCATTTATATTCAAATCGGTTCTTGTGGTCAAGTTTGGCATTGTGGCCATTCTTATAATTGGAGGTTGTGGTCGTGTTTGGCATTGTGGTCAAACATACAGTTTGGGATTATTATGGTGAAGTATGATACTGATACTGCATAGCAGACCGATTTTTAATGTATGCCTTGTTTGTTGTTATGGTCAAGTTGGTTGTTGTGATCATTCTTAAAGTTGGGCGTTGTGGTCAATATTAAGGTTGGGTGTTGCAGTCATATGTTGCGGTAAGTCCAACATCAAGTTAGGGGTTGTGGGCATTTTGTGAGGTTGTTGTACATTGTGGTCTGACATACTTTAGTATGTGTCCACGACTTTTCTGGACATGTATGATTTCAATGTGATATCTTAACCCTTTCATGACAGTTTTTTACTATGATACATGCAAATATTTTTTTGGTATTTTTATGTCTTTACATGCCTTTTAAAAACTTAAAAAAAAGTAAAAGGGCTTATTAGATTATTGTGTATAATACAAAATATTCGTGAGAATCATCACTGCTGCCTGAGTCACTAAACATATGTTTTGTGATCTGTATTTGTTTTGTTTTTTTTTTTCCTTAACAGGATAAGTTTAGCCTAACGTGGTAATGCTCTGAGCAACACTTAGGGGGATAGATAGGGGAATATTGAATTGCAAAGAGAATTGAAAAGAGATACCATGCAATGGTTACCTAAAATTTTTTCATGTCATAAGTGAGAGGAAAACAGGAACTAGAAAGATCATTCCAAAGCTGTCTAAAAGAATGTGGATTGCGCTCATTAGGTATGGCAAGTAGAGATTTGTACTGCATATTGATGAAGTGAATGAGCAGAGTATTCATAGCAAAGGTTGCCCGAGATGGTATCAAAGAATGTAATTCAGCAGCACAGTAGCTATTACAATACTGGTAGTACAAAGAAAGAATTGTAATAATATTCTTTTATGTTCAAGGAACTGTATGTCAGAAGTTAAAGACAGGTCATTTATAAACCTCTTCTCTTTGAATATGATTAACGATATCGAGAGATTATTGGGGAATACTAACCTAGAGGTGAGAATTATATTCTAGATGAGGTTGAATTTGGGCCTTATATAGCAGAAAGAGTTGCCAGGACGTAAAGTGCTGCTTAGATTTGTACAAAACGCCTATTTTACGAGCAGCTGCTTTAGTAACTGACAGAAGACAGTCAACCTCATGATAGATTTAAAGTTATAGTCATTCCCAACATAGTAATAGTGTCAGAAAACTTAAGATCTGAACCATTCATACTTACAACAGGAAATGATCAATCTCTTTTCTGTTCGTGTCTGTAAATAATACTAAGACTACATATATGTAGCACTTGCTAGAAAATAAAAGAACTACAAAGTAGCTTTTAAAACTACTACATATGTCTTACTTGTTTATTTAATGCCAAAGATTTAACTTATGACACTTTGAAGTCAGGTATTTAAAAATTGAACTGCACATTCTGTAATTCTATTTATATTGGCCAAACACTTAGATACTGTGATATTGTAATAAAAAAAGTTTTGCAAGCATTCGAAATTTATAAACATAAATAGAAAGTACCTTGATGCACAAGCAGGTTGAACTTATAGACCCACCTTTATCAGAGATTTTAAATGTAGAATTATAATTTACATCAAGTTTGCTGATTTACCTTAATGATTTGTTACCATAACTACTTGTTTGTTATATTACTTATATATTTTCCCTTAATAATGATACATGTATTGAAACATGTGTAGAAATAAATAATTATATAAGAAATTTTGGAATTATATTGTATTTAAATCGTTAGTGCTAATAAAAATATTACATTGATCACAAACCCAGAAGCAATAGAAATATGGAGGGACAACTATGAAGACAAATTTCAAGCATTAGTAGGAGAAAAAGGTTTTTCAAAAGCTGGAAAAGCAGAGGAAAAGGTAGTAATAACGAATAAAGAAGTTAAAAATGGAACATTGGTGCAACTAAATGTGAGAATTACAGAGCACTAACCGTATCTACAGTAAATTAAAAAATATAGTCTTTTCATTACGGGGTAAACAAGCATCCCCGTGTATATTGTTCACTTTACAATCTCTATGGTGTGCTTTCACTGTTCAATATTCCAGCATACTATATGTAATATCGAATACGATTTACTTTTATACTATAACAGCGTCCATTTTAAATACTTTCTTTCATTCTAATGGTAACAGAATGTCATACAATGTAGCCCTACTGTGCTTCACTAAGAATACAAATGTAGATAGGTGTACGTGTTGTTTCGTTTTATGAATATAATTTATTCTGAATAATGTCACTGCACTTTTCTAGCCATAACGTGTTTATCTATTATCTACCTCTATCTTTATTGCCTATTGTTGCTTTAGGGACTTGACGCAAAATAAATCTGGTGACCATTCTATAAAACGAAAAATAGGTGTCATAAGAAAAGTATGGCCGGTAAACAAGTTGAGTTTTGTCATCTTCAAGAGTGCATGATCTAATACTTATCTACATCCATAGTAATACTAATTCTTTACTTGTGCAACTTTTGCCTTCTTTAGCTAAAGTTAGTTAAAATAGTGAGCACAAGTAGTCAAATTTGGAGTAGACTAACTTTTTGACAAAACACCAGTTTCTGTCCTTGTTTAAAATATTGTTCTTCCAGCTCACATGTAACTAAAACAGTAGTTGAATTTGGATTTTCACGGTAACCCACAATGCGAATGACAACAGTGACAGTGAAAGTGATGATACAAGTCACAATGACAGTAACGTTGACAACACCGACAACAGTAACGACGACCTTGGCGATCACCAACAATTGCAATCACCATAACTGTCACGTTCACAGTCACAATGATAGTGACATGAAACCCACGGTGACAGTGACGATGATGTGAAGCTGATAGCAACAACGACAATGATGGTAACAATGTTGGTGACAATGATGATGACAATGGTAATGATGGTACCAATGACCGTGGGAATTACAGTGAAAATGTCGGTGACAATAATGGTACAATGCCCAGGATAATAACCCTGATAGTAACCTTAACAATGATGGTGATAGCTACATGAATGAGAGCGATCGTTATAACAATGGCAGGATCAATGACGTGACAATTACTCACAATGACAGTAGCCATGATAGTGGCAATGACAGCGGCAATGACTGACAATGACCGTGATAATGACGGTGGCAGTAGCGGTAACACTGACAGTGACAGTGCCTGTGACAGTAAGAATGACAGTGATAATGACGGTGACAATGGCAGTGACAATGAAAACTTCAATGACAGTAACAATAACGATGACAGTCGCTACAGTGGCAATGACAATGACGGTGACAATGACTGTGACAATGACAGTGACTATGACAGTGTCTATGACAGTGACAATGACAGTGTCTATGACAGTAACAATGACTGTGACAGTGACAATGACAGTGACAGTGACTATGGCAGTATCTATGACAGTGACAGTGATAATGGCATGGCAGTGATAATGACAGTGACTGTGTTAACGACAGTGACTAATATTTTTTTGCTTCCTAGTATACATACTTACAGTTTGCAAAATTAAAATAATGTATTATAGGTATCAACTAGTCTCAAGACATTTTCTTGTTGTGGAATCATTCGTTTAAAAAATCACATTTCACTGATGCATTAGAAAAGAAAATAATTTATTTGTTATCTTCTTTAGGGGCCATTTTTCGTTTGATATGTTTGGCAAAATGTGTAAGAACAGCTTCTTTTTGGTCTAATGTTCATAGCGTAAGAATTGGTTTCTCTTTTTTACTTTAAAATTTAGTATTTAGGATCATTGCCATCATTTTCAAATACATACTTGTCATTTTCTGTTTAATCTCTTCAAGTAGTTTCATCCCTTTCTTTTTCATTACTAATTAAAAGGTTGTCTTCTACGTTCACGTTAATTTCATCCAAGGATTTTCCATTAAATTCAAGTAGCCTTACCTTTTTATATTAATGAAAGTGGTTTTGTTATTTTTGAACATTAATACACGTCGCTCGTCCGGAAGCCTGTAGTTTTGCCTTATGTATTAATAATAATAGGTTTATTGTTGTTCTACAGTATAAATCCAAATACAGAATGAGCATAACAATTAATTAGTAGTGTAAGTAAAAGATACAAATTATTGCAGCATTATCCAACAAAAAAATTAATTCTTGTTGAGTAACCCATAAAAGTTAATAGCTACTGCACTTATCAAAATTAACATATAAATGAAGGGTCAATCGTTGAAGGTCGCTGGGATGTCTCTTATTGAGTAAAAATACCTTACAGTGAACAATTTCTGCCAAATTTAACTATAAATATGAAACGTATTATACAAATTCGTTATATGTTTTGTTACTCATGCTAGTGAGATACTCTTAAAATTTTTAAATCGTGTACTAATGGTATCATAGTTACTGCCAACAGTGGAATACACTTCGTTCCTTTTTAAAGCAAACACAATAGCAATTTCGCAATATTGCTTTAGGGATGTTCTCATGTGCAAAACGTAAGTGGGTGACATAATAGTTATTATGTAACAACAATCTTTTTGGCGTCCACTAGTATCGAAATATTTGGGTATTAACGCCTCACATAAATGTTTTATAGAACTGTCAATTATCTGAACTTCAATCAGTAATTTCGCCAATTCCCTTATTTCACGTGAAGCTACATTAATAAAATATTTTTCCTGGTGCACTTTAATGTATTTTGCTACAAATGCACAAATCAGAATATCCTTTTTTGCGTTTAAAGATATGTCATCAGGTCTCATTCAAGGGAATACCTTTTCACATAATTCTTGCTCAACTTTTAAATTTATTAGTAAATTCTATGATTTTGCTGGAGCATGAACTTTCACCATTGCATCTCTTATTGTGCCACCACAACTACATTGCAGAATAAAAACTCAAATCAGTTTGTACAAGGTAATAGCTTCGATTCTTTCAGGTATGATCTTTTAATGGGTTTGGAAACCTTTTGACCATTTATAAAATTTTCCTGTTTGCGTAACTTGCTAAGAAGTGCCTTTTGTTCACTGCTTCCTGGATGTAGAGATACAATTTTTAAACTTCTGTTTTTGAGCCATGATTTTGTTGTACATGACAAGAAAAGTTAAGAACTTCTTCGTCGCAAAAAGACAATAGCCTTCACCCGTGTATTTTCTACGAACCTCACTACCAGTGTTTTCTTTGATGTTATCGATTTCTGGTTCCTGAAAATAATTGTGTTCAGAATACGTAATGTTTCGTTTTAATCTTAACCTCTGTTTTACTAGAGGCAATCACTTTGTTTAGAGGATTCTTGAGAACTAAACATATAAAATGCCAACTCTTTTTTCTAAAAAATAGAAAACAGGCATGATGAGCAATACATCTTTCAGAAATAATAATAAGGTTTAAACTGCATGTATACTAAGTAGTGCAACCTATGAGATAAATATAGATATCATCATAAGTCCTGGAAGTTCTGCCGAACGCCGTTGGAGGCGTTTCTAAACAAGTTTAATTTGATAAGGTTCTCAGCCTTATGTGAATACACTTTCCACTTTTCACTTTAACACAATGTTGTAACGTTTATGTTTAGGTTAGATTTAAGCTTCTATTTCTTATCTCTGTATTTGTACACGTCTTCAACCAAAATTTTTCAATTGTCTTTATTTGTGACTATCTGTTTGATTTGAGTCCAAGTTTTCCTTATCTCCTTACATTCTTTTAACATATTTCTTCTCCATGTTTGGTTTGGTCGTTGTTAAATATTTTTTATAGTTAATAATTTAAACTCGGTTTACTGACAGTAGCAATATATTTATGCAATATACATAAGTGGACTATATTCTTAAATGTAGTACATGAAACGAAGTTCGGAAACGGAATGCCTTCTTGTCCCTTCGGTCAGGATCACTTCTTAAGCTAAGGTTTATGCGTCCGCGCACAAAGTTTGCAACAGTCGTCCTTTTTTTTGTTTTTCTCTAATATTGTACTCTAGGGCTTGCTTTGCTATATATGAGTTTGGTTTCCTTAAAGTATGTCCGACCCAGTTCCAACGTCGTTTTTAATTATTCCCTATTTGAGATTGCATTTGGCCAAAATATTTTTAAGATTTTTCTTAACCACTTGTTTACAAAAATTTGTATTTCGTTTGATTGTTGTTTCGTTTTGGTCACGATTCTGATATAGTAATACACTCATTATAATGTAATGAGTGGAACACACTTTGTGGCTTTTTATATTCTTCTTTTAACGTCAGCTTCGCAGCTTCCTTGATCTTCTATTGTGCTGCCGAGGTAGCTAACTCTCTTTTTGCTTTCCACGTTTAGTACGATTTCTGTACCGTCGGAGTGGTTTATGTGTTTTTTATATTTATTTCAAGTCCTACCTCTTTCGCTTTCCATCTTAACAGGTTTAATTTCTCCTGCAAGTGGATTTTGCTCTCTGTTATGAGATAAATATCATCTGCATATACTAAATCCTCTAGTTTGTTATCAAATTTCCAAGTTAGTCCTCTAAGGTTGTCCAGTGATTTTTTCATTATCTAATCAATAGCTAATAGGAAAAGTAGTGAAGATAAAATACAGCCTTGTTTTACACCAGTCTCAATTGCTATATTTCCAGATCCTATCCCGTTGTGTAATATATAGGCCCTATAATTTTCGTATAAGATTTTAATCATTCTAATATATTTTTCTGGGATTCCATATTGTATTAGTATTTGCCATAATTTAACTCCGTCTACGTCAAACGCTTTGGTGAAATCGATAAGGCCTAAGTATAAGTCCTGCCTTTCATTACATTCATCAATTATTATTCTCAGGGTTATGTGGTCAATGCAAGCCTAGCGTGGTCTAAATCCTGCTTGATTTACCCTTATGATGGTTTGTGTTGCATCTTTTAATTGTGTTAGTATAATTCTTGTTAAGATTCTGTTTGTGTTTAGTAGTCTTTTATTAGTTGACTGGGACCTGAGACTAGCCGCTTTGTTTGATTTTAGCAATTTAATCGCTTGCTGTATCTCGCGATGGGAAATTTCCCATGTGTCTATATTAAGTTTTTCTCTTTGGTGTTCTTCTTTTCCCAATCCCAATAAAGGAAATATAGATATAACATGCAATAAAACAAATTAAAGGATGTGAACACTATTTTTGTCATGTTTAGTAAAAGAATTTACTTATACAAAAAAACATTATCCATATTTGTAATTGATAGTATGAAAACTATTACCGTAATTTACGAAACTGGGTGTCCGAAATATGGTCGAATTGCGGACGGCTTGTTGCTTTCAATCTGTTGGCTTCCTGCACTTCGGTGTTAATTATTTTGCCCCGTGTAGGCGTGTTTGTGTGAGGCGGTGTGTTGGTGGGGTATCAATTGCAAGAATCTGAGCAAATACCCGTTGCTCTATTTAATTGACACCCCGGAGAGTGGCAGAATTTAGGCGAGAACCTTTCTATCCAATGGAGTAAGTAAAAACTACATCAAGTGTTTTGCCCGACGTGAAGTCGTTCACTGGTGTAAGTGTGGTGTTGTATGTTCAACTTACGTACAGGTGACCTTGGGCTAAGGCAGTAGCAACCCTGGTGTATAAGATAAGTTCAGGCTGGCGGTATCGAGTGGCCTCGACAGAATGCAGGTAAACGGAACGGAACGAAGTAGAAAGATAAGCTCCTTCATCCACAATCATGGATTCCCAGCATACATACATATATTACGTATATATGCATGGTGGGATTAAGGATGGGTGTGGTCAGGATAGGATCGGAAGGAACGAAGTTAGGGTTTTGAGCGTCTGTAGCGCGTCTCGCGGTTTTATTTAGAATCCGCGCAGGACGAGGACGGCTTCTGGTGGGGCTTCTAATACCGTGATAGACTGGCGGATGCTCTGACGTAACAAAACTCTCAAGGTTTAATTAATTCAAAAAAATTTGGTAAAGGTGGCTGACTTTACAAAGGTACTACCCCAGAATTTGCCTAAGTAGCCGCACATGATGTGCGTATATGCAGTGATCATGCTGCAATATGTGTATGAGAAAAAAACCCTGAAAAAACTTCATACAAGGCAGACGGTGACGAGGATCGCACCATTACCTCCAGAATGCGAAACAGACTGTGTTATCACATAACTAACTAGCTTGGTTGGTATAAGTAAAATACGCTTTACTAACTACAAGTCATAAAAATCTGTAAGGATTTGAATGAACAATAATGAAAGGGGTGTTTGTGTAATCTTTAGCATTTATGTCCAAATAGGAAATCGGTCTATTATTGAGAGATACTTTATTTAACCTGATATACTTATTTGGAAACCTCATAACTACATGAGAATCACAGTACTTAAAAAATTATGTTTAGTAGTGTAAAGTAATGGAGACTAGACTCATGTATCCCTTGGTAACTTTGGACAAAACTTTCAGTGTGACAGACATTTACCAATGAGCAACGTTTAACTTGTAAGGGTCACACAACAGGGACACAAGATAATTATAGATTCTCAGTTTTTTATGTTTATCAAAGGTGGTGAAAATAAAATATTTCTATTGAGTTAGCATAAATTTAGACAACGCACTTTTAATTCGTAGGTAATAAAAACAAAAATATTTAATAGAGGATGCAAAAACAAATTTTACCTGGAATTGTGACCACAAAGTGAGAATATGTTCTTTCACATTTAACCGATCATAAAATCAAAAATTGTTTTGATGCGGAATGACAATTCAGAAGTACGGTAGAGGCTACGGTTATGGCCACATTTCTTGTTGTTTTACATTTTTTAAGAAAGAAACTTTATTTTTTCTCATACACATCAACCGAGGTTGGAAGCACTACCTTCAACATTCATCCATCTGAAATAATTTGAGGATGTGGTAGTTTGTCCAGAGTATCACTTTTATTTACGAAAGAAACATCGTCCATATATTTCAATATTAATTTACTTTGGTCTAAACTCCGCAAACCTTGAATTTCATATTCATTTTCGGGTAAAACGTTCAAAATTTTGCTCACATATTTGTACATAAAAGCCGCTCTCTTGCCAACTGATTTAAATGACACCAATATATAAACACCCAGACTTTAATCTTCTACAGAAAAGAGCTGTATTTGATCTTATTCTAGATTTTCGTCATCAATGTCATTGATACTACTTCCGCTTTTTACCCAATCTTCATCCTTTGAAGTGGTCTCCACAATTTGTTTCTTTTTTGAGGATTTGCCCTCCGCCTTTCTGTTTCTTTCTTCAATTCTCTTTGTTTCTTCCGCTGACCTTTTAATTTCTGCTGCTCCAGCTTTTCCAGTTCTTTCAGTTCATGATACTGTACCCATCTGTCGGATGTAATGACGCTAAGAGTGTACTCTTTTTTCTCTTTCTGGAAGTAGGTTTTTAATTGTCCACGGGAAAACTCGGCATATATGGACGCTAAATTATAGTTGATGCTGAGGCATGGACATAATGACGATGTGAATTACCTTGGGATGTAGATTCAATTATATTTGATGTTGAAGGATGCACATCACCATCACAATGGGGTGAATAATCCTGTGATGTAATAGCTTCAAGTGTAATTTCAGATATTCCAGTTTCAGGTGTTCTAGTTTCACATGATTATTGATTGGTTATAAATTCAGGTGGCTGATTTTGCATAATCATTAGGAAGTTTGCAGTAACATGAGAATGATTTATAGCATTTTCTTTGTTTGATTCCTCAGCCTCGTTAGCTACTGGCAGCCAGAAATCAAATAGCATTGTTGCTTCAGTATTACCATACCGGTCATGAATTGGTTTTAGCTTCTTTTAACTGTGCTATAAGAGCCGGTTCAATGTGAGCTTCAAACAAGTTCAAGCTTTGGTAGGCCTACTGAGTCTAAGAAAGAAAGTTCTTCTAAAACGAAGGTTGGTCAATACTTGGACCATTATAAAGCATTTGTTGATGAAGGTGATGTTGATGATTTAAATATCACATATATCTGATAAATCTTCATGATATGGAAAGTTTGCTCTCCCAAATCGCGTTTTGTTCAAGATGTCGAGAAACGCTGTCTATTACTACTAGTAACCGGCTAGGACTAAGCGGCCAAATAAATATTGTGCGCAATGGTTGTAAATTTAGTGTAACTGGAAATAATAGCAATAAAATGGGTGAGCCTAATGCTATGAAAACAGGCTAACCTACGCCTTTCGTAGCAAAAAAACATTTTGCGTTGTAATGAATATGCCTGTGCATCCTGCTGTCAAGCTATATACTTCCCTACTAAGCTCTGCCGCCAAATATGTATATTTAGAAACTGAAATATGCTGTTACAGAATGTGTGAAAGAAAATAAAAATAATACGGACATAACAGCAATTTGTGATGGGACTAGGCGACGGCGCGGACACTCTAGCCCGAATGGTGTTACCAATGCAATCGCTGCCAATACCGGACAAGTTGTAGATGCTAGGGTATTTTCAAAACCTTGCAGATGTAAAAAGAGATTACAAAAGGAACGTGAGGTTGAATGTGCTGCTAACTACTCACGTACAAGTGGCGGAATGGAAGATCAGGGCATTGTAGACATGTTCCAGACGTCCGAAGCTTCCTATGGCGCAAGAAACATGTTCATGGGGACAGAGACCGCGCCACCTATCGAACAGTTGCAACAGGACAACCCTATGGCCCTAACTTTGTAATAGAAAAGTTAGAGTGTGTGGGGGCATGTGCAAAAGAGATTGGGAGCACGCCTTATGACTCTAAAAAACAAATTGGCAAAAACGAAACTGGCCGATGGTAAAACAATCGGTGGGCGTGGGCGATTTACTAATGCTGACATTATAGAAATTCAAACTATAAGACGGAATTGACATAGATTACAATAGATGAAGAACGCTGTTTAGGCGAAATATTTTCACCTCTCCTCTTCCAATGAAAACCCAATGTATGAACTTTGCTCAAAAGGTCCCAATACATGGTGCAAGTTCAATAAGGGTAAAGAAACGAAAGAACCATATGACCATAAAGTAATACTCATTTCCCCATCATTGTAATGCAAGAAATAAAGCCCATTTTCAAAGATCTGTGCAACCCTGAGCTTCTGAAAAGATGCCTTCATGGTGGCACTAAAAACTCATGTGAATCTGTAAACAGTGTAATATGGAACAGAATCCTGAAATCGCACTTTGTAATAAGAAATACCCTTGAGTTAGAGGTGTATGAAGCCATAGCCACTTTTAATAATGGAAACATAGTTTAAACTGCATAAAAACTATGAGAAGTATGGATGAAAGAAAAATTGCCTAAGCTGAGAAAGTCATTGAAGAAATTCAAAAAAAGTGTCGCCAGAAGCAACAGTTTGCCAAAACAAGACAGGAGGATGATTATGAGGTCCAAGAAGATCCACATAAGCCATCCTATAGTGCAGGCATGTTCTAAGGTAATAGTTTTTATACACGTGTGTTTTAAAATGTATAAACAATATTTAAGTGTGATTCCTAAAAAGCTATGTTTGTTTTTTCTGTCGGGAATACAGAACTCAAAAACTATAAGAGACATTTCCATGATTTTGTAAAATTTTTATTTTTAAATAAATTATAAAATTCAACCAAAAAAAATGGAAAAATTTTAGACATTAAAAAAAATTGAAATCACATTTTAAAATAATTACTTTACAACAATGTACCCTTCAAATTAAAAAAAAATTAAGTCTTTACCTTATATTATTTAGGAATATGTTGAATTTAACATGGGCAGTATGCAACCTGCCCAGTCGTCGTAAAGAACTAGTGGTATTCATATTCTTAAAGAAAGATTTTATAATTAGTAATTTAAGCGCCCTCCTCCAAATTTTCCCACGTGGTATATTACTCGGATAGCCAAATTACATGGTAACCTAATATACAGACGCTTCATTAATAGAAATATTTGATATATGGGTTAGGATGAATGGTGTATTATTAGGATTTAGAATCAATGGAGGAGTGAAATAGAAAGATAGCTTGAACTCACTGCTATTTATCGTAGCAATAAATGAGGTTATGGAAAAAACTAATGCAACCAATACATGTACAACTATTATATACAGATGATATAATAATAATAGGAAATTGAGAGCAAGCACAAAAAAAAATTAAATTTAAAAAATAATGTACATAAGCAAAAAAAAATTCGGTACAGGAGATATAAGAATAAATGAAGAAACTGGAAGTAGTAGAAGAATACAACTATTTAGGAAGCATCATATCAAAGAACGGGAATATCCATATGAAAATACAAAAAGAATAAATAAACAAAACAATAATAGTGCAAAAAAAGCTAAATGCCCAAAGTTAAATGAGAGTAATAAATCAGTGTTTCTACCTACTTTAACATATGGTGCAGAAAGCTAGACACTGTTGCACAATCACAAGTCAGGTCTAACAGAAATGATCGTAGAAAAGTAACGGGAAACACAAGAAGAGACTGTGAAAAACGATATAATAAGAGTAAGATTACAAGAAGCAGTAACAATTATAATGGAATGGGCATATATGGAGAAAGAAAATAAGATTCCAAGAATAGTAACGGAAATGGGAGTGGAGAGACATAGAAGAAGAGGAAGACCAAGAAAGAAATGGAAAGAAAACATAAAAGAGATAGTGGAAAGCAAGGGAAAGATGGTTGGGTAAGCAAAAAAGATGGCAAGAGACAAAAAAGTATACAGAACTTGGGTTGAACAATATAGTTAAAGAAACTTTTGAAAAGAAAACTAATGGAAATAACCATAAGTGATAAGCTTATTTAATTTCATTAAGAACAATTTAACGAGTTTTATACTATTTGCTTTTAATAATACATATTTTCTTTTGTATTTTCGCTTTATGTAAATTGTCCACCCGACGCCCAGATTAGGGCAAAAGGGTTGGAGATAATGTAAGTGGTTTAGTCCTGACATAAAACTTAGTGCTTCATATCAGGAGCCATGGTTAAGTAGTAAAAACTATAAAGGGGAAATCAAAATGTTTTATTTTCACTTATGGATAGATTACACTAGGAAAGCAATAAACAAAAAAAATTAAAATAAGTGGTAATAATTTAACCAAATTTTAACCAATTAAATTTCACTCTGCATGCAAAGAATGTGTCGGAGATTTGATAGTACATTTTGAATCATATAAGGGGGAAATTTCACATATTTTTATGAGATACTTCTTTTGATATCCACAGTTTGAAATGGTCTCTTAGCATACATTTTTTCTTTGAGATACCTTCAAAGAAAAATCTAGGAGTGTCAAACTGACGATTTGGCTGGTCAAGTATTTAATATCCATTAAATGCTCTTTCAGCATAATTGTGAATTAATGGAGAACTATGACATGGAGTGCTGTCGTACTGATACCATATCTTTGTTCATATATTTAAAGGAGTTGATGCAATATATCAAAAACTTGATTATTCATAAATTCATGGCTGCAGATTTATATTATTACATTTTCAGTGCACCACCACTGACAATTATTGGACTACCAAATGCCATTAGATGTAAACATTGCTTCATCACTAAATGTAACTTTCAAACAATAAAACAGTTCTCATTTACATTCCTTCCAAACTTGATTCGTGATCTCTATCTTTGAGAGCATAAACAAATTTCCGTTTGTACGGATAAAATTTGTTCACTTTTAACACTTTGCATTATTAATATCTGTTAATTAATAACTGTTTTCTGTTACAAACCCTTCAATCATGATTCTTCTTAAATTTATTATTAGTTAATTCTATGGTTCTGAGTTTGGTAATCGATCGAAGAAAATGCGGAAGAAAAACACAAGCCCCAAACACTACCTGTTACAGGTGAAAACGGAATTAACACGGAACGTTACAGATAATTAATGTTTGCCGACTAGCTTGGCGGGATATACGTGAGCGTATTTCAGGATTTAGATGTTTAAGGTGCTTATCGTATTACCAAAAGTCGCAAATCGGGGTGTCACACTGGGCACCAGACTTATTAAAACAAAATTGAGAAAAACACCTGAGCACACGTACATATATAGTCAGACAAACAGACAAATTGTCACTTACCTGAACGCGAGCTTATCCCCCAGGTGCAAGTTACTGTAGTCCAGAATCTCTATCTATAATATAAATCTTCAAAATAACCACACACCTTCAAATATTACAGAAGCGTGTGAGCAAATCAGCTGTTGGGTCAGCGACATTCTTTAGCTTATTTTTACGTTACATTGAACCCTTTAAACAAAGCACGCAAAATCAAACACTAAATATTTCAGCTAATTAAAAGTCTGTTATCCAAAAACTAGTTATCTACTGTACATGGTAAATGTGATTTTCATTGTGCCTTTCATTGAAGATGGCAGCAGCTTTCCTGTAGGTATTGTTATTGTCACAAACAATCAACATTTCACCGGTGTTAAGTTAGCAGCTAATCTTCAGCAGGCACTTTTGTTCCACGAGCCAAATCACCAGTGGCGTGTCTGTGTGTGTGTGTGTGTGTGTGTGTGTGTGTGTGTGTGTGTGTGTGTGTGTGTGTGTGTGTGTGTGTGTGTGTGTGTGTGTGTGTGTGTGTGTGTGTGTGTGTGTGTGTGTGTGTGTGTGTGTGTGTGTGTGTGTGTGTGTGTGTGTGTGTATATATATGTGTATATATATATATATATATATATATATATATATATATATATATATATATATATATATATATATATATATATATATATATATATATATATATATATATATATATATATATATATATATATATATATATATATATATATATATATATATATATATATATATATATATATATATATATATATATATATATATATATATATATATATATATATATATATATATATATATATATATATATATATATATATATATATATATATATATATATATATATATATATATATATATATATATATATATATATATATATATATATATATATATATATATATATATATATATATATATATATATATATATATATATATATATATATATATATATATATATATATATATATATATATATATATATATATATATATATATATATATATATATATATATATATATATATATATATATATATATATATATATATATATATATATATATATATATATATATATATATATATATATATATATATATATATATATATATATATATATATATATATATATATATATATATATATATATATATATATATATATATATATATATATATATATATATATATATATATATATATATATATATATATATATATATATATATATATATATATATATATATATATATATATATATATATATATATATATATATATATATATATATATTATATATATATATATATATATATATATATATATATATATATATATATATATATATATATATATATATATATATATATATATATATATATATATATATATATATATATATATATATATTATATATATATATATATATATATATATATATGATTGTATTATATATATATATATATATATATATATATATATTATATATATGTGTTATAATTGATGTGTATTATATATATATGTGTGTATGTATATATATCCTGTAAACATATATAAAACATATGCAACAATCATTCTTCATTTATATTATATTGCAATGTATTTAGACTATAGCAATTTATAGTATAATAGGCAAATATATATACCGAATGAAGAAAAGATTAATGAAAGGTTGATAATAAATATGAGAAAATTGAGAGAAACAGGTAAATGAATAATTTATGCGGAATTTTTAACAAAGAAGAACTGAGGCAAGAATGTCCATTGATAACTGTTATATGTATATAACCTAAGGATATTAAAAGAATAGTTGGTGGTAACACCAAATGTGGACTCATAAAACATGAATAGCAAAGGAAGAAAAAAATGAAGGAGATGATAAAAACGATGGGCAGATACTTGAAAAGAAAATAGGTGGAAGTAAATAAACAAAACGAAGGTAATGTTGTTGAGAAAAAGGGGGAGGATAAATGAGCAGCGGAAATTGATTGAGGAGGAGATACAGCACTTAAAGGAATTCACATACCTGGGATGCACGATGAGGCAAGACAACATAGATGGGGAACATATAAAAGAACGAATGAAAAATGGAAAAAAAATAATAGGACAAGTGTGGGAGAAAGACAGTTCGGGATGGATTTAAGGAAAAGAAACTATTGTTTGATAATCTAAATGCTGAAAGTGGGTACTGGGATTAGAAGAAATAGTACGTCATCAGAGAGGAAGTGCAAAAAGATAAAATAAGGATTGAGGAAACAGAGCAATAAAGTACGAAGAGAAACGAGAGAAAGAACTATGTAAAATTCTACAAGAATGTAGAAGAAATAAAAGAAAGGATAAAATATGGACAAGAAAACAGAAAAGAAAATTATGAAAGAAACAGGTATGTGAAGGAAGAAGTGGAGAGATTAAGAAGGAAGGAGGAGAATAAGAGGGACATAATAAGAATGGCAGCGATGTGCAAAAGTAGGAAAGACAAAGGTGAAAGAAGGAAACATATTTTTTAGACCTTTATCATACAGGGTGTTAAAAATTAGGCGTTAAGGTGTAACTAGTCCATCCTGGTAAACTAAACAAGTAAATATGTTTCAAGGATACTATTTTAAGAGGCCCTTATTAGTGCATCATACTGAATTTTATTAAATTATGTCAAGTACTTTAAAAGTTATTCAAGAAAATGTATTTCCAGCGGCGTCTTTTAGGCTCACATCTCCGTAGGGAGGGTCTGGAGGAAAAAAATTTATAGGAACTTATCATGTTATTTTTTCGTCTTCTATCTAAATCCGAGAGATTTCTCACATTTTTCCGGACACCCTGTATATATATATATATATATATATATATATATATATATATATATGAATGTGCGTCTGTTTGTAACCACTAACCGGCCAAACAGTTCGACCATTTTTTTATTTACCGATGCTACTGGTGTTACGGCTGCTGAAAATTGGCTGCTAACTTATCACCGGTCACTACTTCAATTCCTTCTTGTAAATTAATTTTGTAAGCATTTTATCTTATTAGACACATAGTAAAATTGTCACAGTTTATATGTAATGGTTTTTTATTTTGCTAGATTTTAATTCATTCCTGATTCCAGGTATAACCAATTTATTCTTTTATTAAAACAATTTGGTGAAAATCAGTTGCAACGGATAGGAATAATTATTTTTTGGTTAAAGGCTGAAAAACTATTTATTTATTTATTGCTAACTGTAACTCTAACCAACATTGATGTGCCAGTGCTGTGTTTGAAAATTTTGGAAATTAAACTATTATCACACAAGACAGTAATGGATTTAATCTGAAAGTTGTATAGTAACTATCTGGTAGTACCCAATTTATAGCTACAGCCAGAAAATATTCACAAATAAAAACTGTACACTTGGTTAAAAGATAATAAAAAGATGCGGTTTTCATGACCCTGTTCTACTTTTTCGTGAAGCGAAAGATGCCACAAACAGAATTGTCATAGCCCTATTAATATTTGAGATACAGGGCGAAATTCAAAATTTGCACATTTTAAGCATCCCTGGTATCTGCTTTGCCTTGTAATTTATTTTTCGAAATGGTGAAAGGTGGCTTTTATACAGAGTCTTCCCCACAAAAAATCAGTTTCTTCGGAATAAACCAAAGTTTAGTTTTTTTCAATAGAACACCCTGTATATTTTTTATTATATAATAGAGCTTACTCTCAGCTTTCAAAAATATATATTGTGTGGCATTTCTTTATATAGTTGGCCATGAAAGCTATTAACCCAGTATAAACTCGTATTTTCTTGAACGTAAATACGCGATTATAATAAATCTAAGTACTTTTATGCAGACTTGCAAAAATAATAACAAAAAATTGTGCAAATTAGGTACAATAGTTTTTGAAACATTCAAACTGGCAAAAAAATTTCTTAATTGGGTAAAACGCATCTTACAGCTTAAGAAAAAAATATTTATGACAATAAAAGTTATAAAGAATAATTTATATCTAAATTTGTAAGTAGGCTGGGCCCAGTCTGATTTTAAAACGTAATTGACCTGTCACATCTGATTAAAATTATTTTTGTGCAACAATCGTGTTGTTTGTTCATTGTGCAAAATATGGCAGAAAATTAAAATTTTGAAAACTTTGAAAAATATGATATGCTGATTTGCTTTGGTCAGAGTAATGAAAACGCCGACGCAGCAATACATTTGTATTTTAACAGGTAAATGTAGTTTCCTTGGTATTAATTTTGATAATTAAGTAACTTTACATCTATGTAGGTTTCCAGAACGGTAGTAAAATCACATTTTATAGATTAATAAGAAATTTAATTAATTATGGATCATTTCCTAAACCCAGGTGAAAAAATATAATAAAGAAAATCGAGAGAATGATGAGGATACCGTTTTAGCCAGTGTGGAGGGTAATCTTATAAGTTCTTGCAGAACTATAGGAAAGTAGTATTGGAGTTTCGAAAACAAGAATCCAACGAATACTTCGCCACCATAAATATAAACCATATAAATTTAGGCTTGTTCAACATCTACATCCTGGCGACGTTGAACGTAGGTTAATATTTTTCACTTGGCACTTAAACATGTTAAATGTAGTACACAACTTGGGAAGAAATGTCATATGGTCAGACGAGGCACATTTTAGCAATTCAGGTGTTTAAAACAGGCACAATAGCAGATTCTTGAAAATCAACACTAAATATTCACCTAAAGACAACAAGGACGATTGGGACTAAACGTTTCCTGCTTTATATTTGGATCAAAAATAAAATTTTACATTTTCAAAGAGAATTTATCCTCTCCTAGATATTTGGACATTGTAGAAATGGTTGTGCCTGAATTATTAGATGACATTCCTTTAGCTCGCTTGAACCAAATTCATTTCCAACAGGATGGAGCTCCATCTAACAGTGCGCAAATTATATACCCGTTTTTGGAAAACAATTTTGGTAATACATGGATTGGCACTAATGGGCCGATAAGATGGCCTCATAGGTCTCCGAGCTTGTTAGTCTTAGATTTATTTTTGTGGGATTACTTGCAAAATACAATATACCAAACTCAATGTGATAACATTGGACGTTTGACAAATGCAGTTAGAGAAGGTTTCAGACATTTACAAGATCACCCTAGTATTGTGCTTAATGCTATAGAACGAATTGGAAGAGTGTGTGAAGCAGGTATAAGACAGAATGGTCATCAGTTCAAACATCTCTTTTTGTAATTTATATTAGGCTTGTAAAGTTGTAGGTATTATATTTAGTTTTTAATTTTGTGTTTTTGCATAAAACTTCATAACCCTTAATCTTGCTTTTTCATGACCATTTTTGAGGTTAATAATGCAAAAGAAGTGCGCAATATATATTGTTTGAAAGCTGAGAGTAAGCCCTATTATATAATAAAAAAATATATAGGGTGTTCCGTTAAACAAAACCAAATTTTGGTTTATTGTGAAGAAACTGACTTTTTGTGGGGAAAACTATGCGCGCCATCTTTTATTTCACCAAAAAGTAGAACAGGGTCGCGAAAACCGCATCTTTCTATCTTTGCTCGCAAATGAGATACCCTACAATTTCAACCAAAATGGGACACAGTGTACATATAAATAACATATTTCTGCAACATATTAAAATTGTGGTGAAAATAATGTGCACATATTTTTAAACTTCGTTTATTCTTTCTCTTGTGTGATTTCTTTAGAAGTCATCGGTTATTCCTTCTGCACCTGATAGCTCTAGAACGCTATAAATAAAGTTACAAGTTAACTAACATTGATAAACATAAAAAAGACTCGCCTATTTTTGTAATGGATTTTATTGCCATTCTTCTAATGTGCACTTTTTTTTTTAGCGATCCAGCCATTCCAAACATTCCAAATAAAGATATCTTATTGAATCTCTTTCCAAAAGGTGAATGTGAACTACTAAATTGGAATTCAGCAGCAATTACATTCCAAAAATTTGTAAAATTAATTGAATTACCTGCTTATACATACCACTTATTACTAGGATTTGTATGTAGTGTTGGTGGCTTAACTGAGACATTGGTAAGATGAAAGTACTGACATCCTACATTGTATAACACATTTTTTTAAGGTAAAAAATTCAAGTGCATCTTTATTTGATTTTTTTAAATTCGAAGAGAAACAAAAGGGATTATCGCAAATTATTTATTATTGTAACATGATTTATCAAATCTTTTGTGATTATCAAAAAGTTGATCGAATAACGGTTCCTATGTTTAGGTTTTTAAGCAAAATTATGGGTTCCGGTTGTATAATACACGTTATAACAGATGTAAATTCTGATTTTCCAAAGAAGATTTTGAGGCTGATTCAATTAGAGATTACAGGTTGTAAAGATATTTACAAATTAATAGATGGAATTGATTTACTATGTCAGTTTATACAAGTAAAAATTGCATATATTGTAATATAGAAAAATTTATTCTGTTTTTTAGATAAAAACTGAAGTTTGCAGTAATGCATTGGTACAACTCAGTATTTTGTTATGCCATAGACAAAGTTACGTAAGGAAAGCTACTTCAAGCCGATTGTATGAATCTCTTATTGTTTATGGTGAAAGTAGTACCATTCGGAAGAAAGTTTAGATGAAGTAATGAATTTATTAAGTTCAAGTAATTGGGAGGAGCCTGTTGAAATTGTAAAACCAATAAGAAATACTTTATGTAATTTGATGAATATTCGTGTGCCCATACCAAGGAAAAAAAACTAAAACTATTTTATGTGCATTTTTAATGATTTATTAACATTAAAAAATTTAAAATAATGCTTTAAATTTTAATTATCAACTTAATTTTTATAAATATTTATTCTTTTTATTACGAAATAATAAATTACTTGTTTTTATTAAGACTATTTTTTATGTTCTTATATCATACCTTAATAATATGGAGTCAATAGTGTTATCTTTTGGCATGAAACCAATCTGATATATCTAGTGTAAAAATTTTGTTGTGTGAAGTCCGGGTCATTAGGCACAGGTTTATCTTTATCAAAAATAAATCAAAGAAAAAAAAAGGTGCTAAAAATGAATATGTACCATCAAATGGGGCTACTTTGCACAGTTTTTGAGTGTTTATCTAATTATCTCTCATATCACTTATTTTTTTATATACTTTTTTGGGTATTTAGGTATATTTATATGTTAGTAATTGTACATTTCTATTTTCCTTTATTTAAATTTTTTACTGTCTGAAGTCACCTGTATTTTAGGGTGACTCCAGACAATAGCAAAAATCAACAGAGATCTTTATCATATAAAACGAAATATTATTTAATGATATTATTTAATGATAAATAAATTGACTTTTATTTAACAAATAAATCAATTCAAATAAATAATAACTCTAAAGGATAAAATTTATAACAGCGCAAAACATAAAAACTCATAAGGGATGTAAAATTATACAAAAAACACCAAAATTACTACTATTGAAAAATAATATCATTCATCAAATTAGAAAAGCAGAATTTATCTCGCCTTATACGTATTGGATTGAATGTTTTTATTATTTCGTCGACCCCTACTTCAGTTTCCTCATTTATCGCAGAAACAAAAATAATTTTCATTTGCATTCGTGTTTTTTCTCAAAAAAATTAAATATGATTTGTTGCCATCATATTCTACAAGTCCAATGTAATATTTGTATTTTGAGCAATGTTCTAGAGGAACTTTTATTGCTACAAATTTATCTAGTTCAGTCTTCTCAGCATCACAGAATTTAGTGTTTTTGTCTTCGTTTATAGGAACATTAGGTGACACATTGTCGTCTTCGTCTTATGCGCTTAGAATATTTTGAACAGTCCCGCTTTCACATGGCTTTTCTGATAAATCTGGTAGATCTCAGCCGTTTTCATCGGGTTTCTGGTCAACGTCCGAATTTCTTGAAAAATCTTTGGAGAATACATGTTTTAGATTAACCCACTTTCTTCATTGTTTGCGAACGGCAGCTGGGTTTTTAAGAAAACCAGTAAAACTTCAGAGACCATATTTTCTGCCAGTGGTAGTTGATCTTCTGCTGTAATGTGATGTGGTTCTAACACAGGCCGCTGTGGTAACCTTTTTAACACTTGCTGGACATCAACAGGAAAGATGCCAGAAGCATGAAACCCAGAGACAATATTCTTTTTTAATGTTTTCTTCAATAGCGGTGGAAAATCAGATTTTTCAAATGGGCCTTTTTGTTTTGTTTTCCATTTCGTTCGTTTGTGCTCCATTTTTTTAAAGGACCAAAATAGGCAACGTCCAAGGGTTGAGAGTTGAGTTAGGTGGAAGGAGTAAAAACTTGATCTTATCCATTTTATACTCTTCAATGACTTCCAGGGTTATGTGGCTAGAGGGATTATCACCAATCAAAATTTTATTGTCCTCTTTGTTTTGAAAATAAGGTCGGACAATCTGCCGAAACCATTGTGTAAATGTGGTAGATTCAAAGCAACCACTTTTACTAATACTGAAGCGGCAACCCGATGGACCACCTTCTTCCCATTCCTTGTACCGATGTTTAGCTTTGTACACCACAAACGGCGGCAGGAGGTCATCAGACGCTTCAGCAACCATTATTACACTGATGCTACAATTATTTGATTGCAGTGCTTTGATCCTTGTTTACAATCAACCTTGTCTTTTCCCGGATTGTCCGTAAAGTTGGTCTCATCGTAATTGATCACTTTTTTAGCATCAACCCCTTCCAACCTTTTTGTTAGCTTAGCAAATATTCGTTCAATACTTCATTGCTTACCTTCTCTTTATATATTGCACAAGTCTGTTAGTAAAGCTTTTGTGTCGAGAAAGGAATTTTTAAATCAATCACTTCCTGATAAATTATTTTTCCATACTATATTAATTCCTTTTCTTGTCATGTAATTTTGACAACGATACGAATATCAAACTCACTCAGAGGAAATTCTTACTCAACCTACAAATTTTTCAACATCCAATGATAAAATTGGCTGCCTTCCATGTTTTTCTGTATGCGTTCCTTTTATTTTATTGTATTTAGTTGCATTTTGGAACTGTGTAATACTGAGATGCTTGTCTTAAATTTTTTCTGCCCTCCCGGACATTCAAAATTGTTTTTCTTAGCTGACCTGTGTCGTATGTATTGTAGTTTCGGCTACCCAGCGTCTTTTTATATATTCAACCCATGTCCGAAGTTTATGTAAGGGGTTGACAGATCACCCTGTAAAAAAAACTAAAGGTATTTTGCTCTTTCTATAAACCCTAACTAAATATGTAGTAATGAACATCAAATCCAATTATTTGAATAGTAAATGGTTTTTAATGTAGACCACTTATTTTTTTGCTCAAGTGTAAAATTGGAAGGTTTAAACAAATTATTTGCTTCAATACAAGTTTTCGATTTACCCTTCAAGTGATTTGAGTTTATCACATGAGTACAAATGGTCTGTTCGTTTTACAAAATTTTGAAATTATTCAGGTAACCTACATCTTTAGCAAGATTAGTTTTGATATCAGTTCTGTCATAATATCACAGATTTGTGTATTTAATCTGTGATAATATGTACTAATAACCTAGCATTTTGTACATGTTTCTTTTTATCAATCCGATTTACTTAAAAAATATATATTTAATATGAAGTGTTTGAGTATAATATCTAACATCAGTTTAAAGAGAAGTGATGCAAATCACATGCAGTGATAAATCGAAGGCTAGGAAATAAAACAAAGTGTGGTTTGTCTATTTACATGTTGTCATGGTTACAATGTCCATGACAACATGGACATTGTAATGCAGTTTGCAACCATAGTTTCTACTTTATTACTAGATGAAAGAGTAATTATGGCTTATAGTGCTATAAAGTGATCCTAACACCTATTAAGATATCTAAAAGTCGGTACTTTTTTTACAGAAACATTGACTAATGCTATTCTTGACATTACATTTGCTTTAAAGGTTTTTCCACACTGTGTACAAAAGAGCAGACCTCGTGCACAGTACAATTATTCTAAGCAACAGTGAAGCTCAATGTTGGTTCATCTTGGGTAATAGATTTTTTGCCCTTGAAATGATTGAAACCCATCCCTAGTTACTGAGAGTGAAATTAGAATTATACTAATTTCATAACACTATCTTAATATCACTACTATACCCGGTTGCACAAAGCTTCAAGTAAGTTATGATTAACTAATAAATGTGCTGATTCTTCATAAACATTTAACTAAAAAAAAATTGAAACAAAAATCTTAATAATTATGTTATAAGAAATTAACTACTCATTGTACAATTTTAACTACATTACAACTTCTGTTACAAACTAGGTAAATCAGAAGAAAATCTCTATAGAGAAATTTAGTTATATAGAAGTACCTTTTTGTAAATTCCTGCTTTCTTACATATGCAGTTGAATTTATGTGTAAACATAATTAAAAAATGGAGTTGACAGTGTCGTTTTTTGCACGGACATAACTTTGTGCTCAAAATATATGAAAATCTATATAACTTAAATGCAGTAATTTCACAACTCTTAAGTAGGGTTCTGATCATTTGAATCTATTTTTTAAGCAGTATTCCTTCTGGAAGACGCAATAATAATAAAGATTTTTCTGCGGACGTACTTATGATTAAAGATATATATACACCGTGTCCAAGATAAGGATGCCCACTATGGGGATCTCGGAAACGGTAAGAGATGGAAGGTCGGTTAAATGGAACAAAAGTTACGCATTTGATAGGATGTATTTATGATCTTTGTAGAACTCGAATATCTCTTTTAGTTTTTGAGATATTTGAAAAAAATTGAATTTTCTGATTTTCGTTTTTATTTTTTTCTGACCTTATTTGAAGAGCTAGCGAGAAAAGAAGAGCACATTTTCATTGCCACTTTTCTAGCTCTACTTAATGCTGTTATTCAATTTTTGATACAACGTTTTGTTTGTTAGCAACCATCATCAACTTTATTTTTTTAAATACATGAAAAAATTATTTTTGCCATATTTAAATTCTCTCCTTGATTCTGAATTCAACGATATATCACACTTTATATTTTTGATACGTTTCAGATGAGAAAATTCATATTCAATGTAAAACATTGAAAACGTACAGTTAAAACTAATACTAGAAACATTAGAAAACCGTAAAACTATTATAAAATTATGTTTTGTAATTTTAAATGATAGACAAATAAAAAGCAAATTTATTTTAAAGCTTAATAAACTCACAAAAGATGTTCAAAAAGATTCCCGTTATTCTCTAAACATAAATAGCATCTTCTAACTATAGCATCTGAAACATTCTTCAGCATTTGAGGAGTAATACTAGCAAACGCTTCGAAAACTAATCTTTATAAAGCTTCTTCGGTTTCAATATCGTTTCCATAAATGTAATTTTTAATGTATACCCAAAGAAAAAAATTCAAAGGTGTTATATCTGGAGAACAGGCTGGCCACAGTACATTTGCATGAGTGCCAATACATCTTTCTGGAAATCTCACTGACAACTCTGGAATTATGTGCTGGTGCACCGTCCTGCATAAACCAACAACCTTCAACTTCTTGGAAAGGCAAATCATTCAAAGCTCTCTCTAATTCATTTAGGAGTAAAGTTTGGTAACGTTTAGAATTTAAAGACTCGTGGTAAATGAAAGGACCTCTAATTCGAGTACCGAATATAGTAGCCCACATATTAAATCCGAAACGGTGTTGGTGTTTGGCCGTTTTGTACAGCCGTGGATTTACTCTTGCCCAATAATGAGCATTTCTAAGATTAAAAATTCCATTATTATTAACCATACTTTCATCGGACCATATTATTTTATTCGGAAAATATTCATTGTCTTGAGATTGACGTGTATACCATTCGTAAAATATTCTACGTCTTTCTGGGTCACCTAGTCGAAGTCCTTGGCAAATTCTAAATTTATATTTATTTCTCCCTCTTTAGAACATAATGAGCTGTGGAATGGGCTATGCCAGTTGCCTCTTCAATTTTCCTAGTAGAAACCTCTGGATTTTCCGTTACAGCTAATAAAACAGTATTGGCTTTTTCTTCATTGCAAGGTTTTTTGCGAGATTTTACAGGTTTTTTGAACGCACCATATTCTTTTAGATTAACTGCTAATGTGCGAAAAGTTCTTTTGTGAGGTTGACGCTTTTCTGGATATTTGTTCAAATACATTATTTCGGCTTCAGAACAATTACGTTACCACAAAATGTAACACGTCAGTATATCGAATTTTTCATTATTTGAAAAATGTACTCCTACCATATTGTTTTTAGAAAATGTAACTAACTCAAAGACCACCAAATAAACATAATACGGACAACAATCAATTATGACAGGTAGGTAAACAAAATGCAAAGCCAACTTATTTTTATCAAATGCATCAGTACGACGGAAGATGTATTTTAACTGTTTAATTAATAGTATTTTCACTAAATACATAATTGTGAATTATTTTATTCACAACAGGCATTAGAAAATGAGAAAACATTATTTTATAATCATTTTACAGTTTTCTAATGTTTCTAGTATTAGTTTTAACTGTACGTTTTCGATGTTTTACATTGAATATGAATTTTCTCATCCGAAACGTATCAAAAATATAAAGTGTGATATATCGTTGAATTCAGAATCAAGGAGAGAATTTGAATATGGCAAAAATAATTTTTTCGTGTATTTAAAAAAATAAAGTTGATGATGGTTGCTAACAAACGAAACGTTGTATTAAAAATTGAATAACAGTATTAAGTAGAGCTAGAAAAGTGGCAATGAAAATGTGCTCTTCTTTTCTTGATAGCTCTTCAAATAAGGTCAGAAAAAAATAAAAACGAAAATCAGAAAATTCAATTGTTTTCAAATATCTCAAAAACTAAGAGATATTCGAGTTCTACAAAGACCATAAATACATCCTCTCAAATGCGTAACTTTTGTTTCATTTAACCGACCTTCCATCTCTTACCGTTTCCGAGATCCGCATAGTGGGCATCCTTATCTTGGACACGGTATATACAGGGTGAATCTTATCTAATCCGCCAAAATTAAAGGAGTACTAGAACACGTCATTTTAAGCAAAAAAGTTCATATGTACATGGGTCCGGAAATGCTTCGTTTCCGAGATACAGGGTGTCAAAGTTGAAAAAAGAAATCGCGTTTTCTTCAATATCTTTCGATTGTATCAAAATAATTTCATGAAATTTAGTATACGAGGGTTTTTTGGGATGACAAATTCAAATTTGTGGTCCACTTAGTTGTGGTTTCTAGAGGGCGCCAGCGGCAACCATTTCGACCTCTTTAAATCGTTGCAACTTTTTTGTGCTACACTATATGCAATTTCGAACTAGAAAAATCGATTCTCCTATCTTTTCTGATAAAAAAAGGTATATATTAGTGAAGTCGCTAGAAGCAACCCTTTCCGAGAAAAACGCATTTAAAGCTCACAATGTTTATTTATTTAAAACTAACTTTTGTAAGGAGCACTGAAATATCCAACATTAAAAAAAGAAAAAGAAAAGACATTAATATTAAAAAACCCCCCGTATACGAAATTTCATGAAATTATTTCGAAACAGTCGAAAGATATTGAAGAAAACGCGATTTCTTTTTTCAACTTTGACACCCTGTATCTCGGAAACGAAGCATTTCCGGACCCATGTACATATGAACTTTTTTGCTTAGAATGATGAATTCTAGTAGTCCCTTAATTTTGGCGGATTAGATAAGATTCACCTGATATATATATATATATATATATATATATATATATATATATATATATATATATATATATATATATATGTGTGTGTGTGTGTATATATATATATATATATATATATATATATATATATATATATATATATATATATATATATATATATTCAATATCAATAGGACGGCCATATATGGGCATTTTACCATCATTGCGGCACCCAAGTGCATTGGACGACCATGTATTGCCGTCAAATAAATTTTGTCTTAAAACAGTTCGTAAGCATCAGAAGTACCACCGAGATGGTAGTGTAGTAGTGACACGACCTGCTTAACATTTAGGAGGTAGTTGGTTCGATTCCCGTTACCGTCTATCTTGTATGAGGTTTTTTCAGGAGGTTTTCCTCATACGCATGTAGAGGCATGGTCACTGCGTATATGCACACCATGTGCGGCTACTTAGGCGAATACTGGGGTAGTATCTTCCCCCTCAGAACCCTAACTCCGTTCCTTCCGATCCTATTCTGACCACACCCATCTGTAAAAATAAAAATTGTGTATATTAAATATACTTGTATTTCCATGTCATCTACTGTATGACGGCTGAAGTTTTGGCAACAAAGCATTGAGTGAGTCATCGCCCTCATTTAGTTACATGATATAGGTTGTAAAGAACCAGCGTCCTTTACGTATGCTTTTTAGAATAAATTATTTGCGGACCATCCTATATTTAAGATTTCAAAAGTTTACGTGATATTGCACAACGAATAATTTATTCATCACCGCTGACGTGTATTTCTAAAAACCCGTAAGTTTTTGCACGTCAGAACGATTACAACCAATCGCATAACGGCATCCCCCGCATGGTAGCCGCGAAGCCGCCCAGAGATGCACCTTTATAAACCCGCGACGCACGCGATGATGAATCGATGAGTCGAAGTAGATTCCAGTCAAGCCGATATCCAGCAGCCGCCACCGTACTGTTTGCTGTGTGTAAGCACCGAATCAAACACTACAGATCGTAAATAACTCTGGGCTGAGCCTCCAGGAGTTATACAAAGTACACTAACACCTAGAGTCACGCAGGGTAGATCCCGACGTAACTCGCAAATACCAATCACACTAACACCTAGAGTCACGCAGGGGTAACCCCCGACGCAACTTGCAACTAATTGAGGGTGAAGGGTTGTTACAGGGCTGTAAAGACCTAAGACCTTTCTCTTAGTCCATCCGGTTAAGGCAGGCCATCGCCTGAGTCTTCTGGGCATTACTAAGATCCCGCTCGAAACTCATACATACAATACATACAGACAAACACAATAACCGTACACGGTGTCTTTGATCGCAGGAGAGTACCCCCGATATCGATTGTAAATAAATTAGATAGTACGTAGATTATTCTATATTTACGTAAACCTATTAAAGTCATTTTAGAGTATTTGTAATACCAAGTATTTTGTTTCAGTGATTGAATGTAGATAATTAGACTTAGTATAGAAATCCGTAATTAATTCCGTTAGATAAATAATCTAATTGTCTAATCCAACCGGTTATAATTAAAGAAAGACAGTACCGAGATCTCGCATTTGCATACGCGCATTTCGCGTGTATCATTGCCCGGGAGTCCGACATACTCGCTTCAGCGCTCCAGCGTTACTGAAGAGTAGATAGTTATGCCATGCGTATAGACCGAGAACGATATCGATTTTCTCCGTCCGAGGTCGTTACACTGGCGCCGATGAACAAAACTACTTAAAGCAACGGTACCAACTTCTGTAAATACAGGACCGTAACCTAAATTTTACCTCTTAGGTAAGGAATAGATTAAAATAATATCTCTGTTCATAGAAACGACGACGCACTCAATAAACAGCCGCCAACCAGGAGAACAAGTGTGAGGAGCCGCCGGGACCAAGAAATAAAAATACATTTAGAGTTGTTATTAATAACAGTTTGTTTTATTGTTAAATTTATTTAATATACGTTTTAAAAACGCTTTAAGGTATTTATTTAAGGTGACAGTGTTAAGCCTATCCAGTAAGACAAACCACACCCCGTTTATAAATTAAAATATAAACACGATTGAGCAAAACCGAGGCAAAATAAAACCGCGTTGGGTTACCAAACAAGAAAGGCGCGTCAATAATAATCATTTACTTAATAGGGCGCAACACCTATAGCATCTAAAGTTAGGGCAATTGTTACAAGGTATCTGTTTGTAGTTGTAAGTTTCATTTTAAAACGTTATAAATATGCGAAAAAAAGATCGTAAATGTATCGAGAGCAGTTTTGCCAACGTTTTAATCTTAGCGCAGCTGATTCAGTGCGACCAGTCACTTTTACTCGCTTGCATAAATGTCGATAAAATTTTAATTCAACTAAGTTTTAGTTTAGGATATATGGGTATCCTTACAAATACGACAGACAAATTGCTAATTTATTTCTGCCTGTACATTGATGGAATTCATTTCAGCATTGATATTTAATTCCTAAGTTAAATAATTCCAGTCTTTTATCCATGATCGTTAATATTAATACAAAAGTATAGCATACTTAGCAACATTAACTTTCTTTTAAATCTTAAGCAAACGCTAATGACGTATTGATTATTTATGAGTATACTTCTTTGCATTTGAGAGAGTTAAGCTTAATTAGAATACGGTTAAATATCCTGTTCAAAATGATATGCTAATTCGTTAGTACGAAATAGCATCATGAAAGTGGAAAGTTTAAGTCGATTACATGCATACTCTGAATGAAGAACTGATAAAGCAACTTACTTGCCATTCCCACGACTCTTCGTCAGTTAGGGTGGAAGTTGCTTCTGCTACAACCACTATTAAACGTCGCGAAGAATCAACTGTGGAGAACACTGTTCAAGTAATAACTTCGACGTTTACAAGCGGAAACGGGAGTACGTTATCCAACCATGTGGACGTTTGTTGACGGTTTGCTAAAGATACAGACAGATCGTGAAACACATTAGGATCAGCTAGTGACAGGAAATCTTGCACCTTCCAAATTTAAGAAATATCGCTTATCTTAAAAAAGGATCGCGCAGATGCGTACAAAAGTCGGGGCAGAATGAAATATATATGATTACCAGTTCTAAAATGTGTATACAATATACTTTGAAAAATTATCTTAGTGTACTTATTCCTTTTTAAGTCTGTTACTTTGTAACAAAAGAGCAATAATATACATATTTGGAATCTCATCAAACAATGTTTTGAATAATGCTCATATTGCTGTACGTGTCCGTTAAACATTTTGTTGGCCTTGACTTTTGACCTAGTATGAGTTACCTGATCGAAGTCAGTATAAGACTGCATTTCTTTAGAGGGTATGCTAGCAATTAGCGCAGGAAAGAACATTGATTTTAACCCCAATTTGTTAAATATAAGCTGTGTCAAGGTCAATTAGCAAAGCATAACTGATTGATCCGTTTTTCAATAATCAGGATGGACGGATTGATTATCGGACTAGACTGATACGAAGAAATTGTAAAGGCATGCTACGCATAACCTAATAATGGTAAAGGAATTTTGATGTATTGGTTTGTATTTGTTTTGATGTTTCACTGCTTTCAATATGGGTTGAATAAATAAATAAGTGGTATTCTGCAGTATTTTATTTTATTAATCTGTCAAGTTTTTATAGCGCTTGGTATTGCAAACAGTACAATGGTTAAGTTAGTACTACAAAATTTAAAGTTTCGCCCATTTTTTATGTTTATATCGTTAACTAAACCAATTCTGGTTTAGTCCAGGCGATAGGTTGGACTGACAATGAGATGGATCGGCGATGAAACGCCCGCACTGAATCAGTAGTGATAAGACGCTGACTTGTCCTATACTGGTCATGCAATCCGCCATATAATAGTAAAGAATTGGCCTGCGTGCATATCCCTTAACAAGACGTAACTTATGATGGTTGATTTTCTCAAATCTAGTAACCCTAACATAATGTCAAATATCGTTAAATTTCTGTGAAGCAGTGCCAGACCGTTTTGATTCAAACTAGTAGGAATTCAAAATTGTTCAACGGCCACCCAGGAGATATCTATTTAAGGGTTGTGAAGCTATCGTTAACCAAATTATTCGTGTGCAACGTTTGTAGTTCCTTAGTGCTCATTGTGCTTTGTGGAAAATGAACTCACTGTATGTCTTGAAAACAAATATTGTAAATAAAGAAAAATTCTCGATCGTGTAAAAATATTTTATTTCAGATTTTATCAATTTTAACTTAGTGTTTGCATATCAGCTAAAATTGTTTTTAAAACGATTGACAACGTTAGCATAAGGTAAGTTATTGAAATCATAAGATAATCACGACGATTTAGTAGTTTGCACTGCGCGATGAAAAAAGGATTTATTGGCTGAAAAATATATAGCATCAAAAATTTAGAAAATGTAAACTATCATCATTATTACACATATTTAAAATACTTAGCTTTTTGGATTTTTTAATGCTGAATTTTTGTATATATATACAAATCTAATCTTCCCTTGATCGAATTGGTGTGTAAATATAGATTTTGGGCAACATTCGGTCCAAATGTTGATCAACACCTATGCGATACATAATTTGGCTCTTGGTCATCAAGTAAATCCATTTTGTCGCGACCCCAATGAAGTTGTTGTATAAATATATCTTTGGCAAAATTTGGCCCAAATGCTGACCAATACTCATGGAACACAAAATTTGGCGTTCTCCCATCGAGAAAATTAATTTTGTCGCGACACCAACGAAATTGGTGTGTAAATATTGATTTTGCCTAACGTTCTGCCCAAATGCTGACTAACACTAATGTGTTAAAGAATTTGGTTCTTGGCCATCGAGGAAATTAATTTTGACAGGGTCACAATGAAATTGGTGTATAAATATTTCCACAGAAAAGAAAGTTATGCTTTTTGAAATATATATATATATATATATATATATATATATATATATATATATACTCAGAAGATTGGTGCTTCAAGCTTTTCAAAGTATAACACCCGTTATGCTGATTACTGTTTTAGAAGCTACAGTTATGAGATGCTATTTCTGTTTAGAGAATGAGGGCAATCATTTCGAACACTTCCTATGAACTTAAATTCTACTCTTTGATACTAGTTTCGTTGTTATTTTTGTAATATCCTTTGTTGTAAATACTTATTATTGTAAAAACTATTGTTAATAACTAATTTATTTGTAAACCTAAAAACACTTCCTATGAACTTAAATTCTACTCTTTGATATTAGTTTCGTTGTTATTTTTGTAATATCCTTTGTTGTAAATACTTATTATTGTAAAAACTATTGTTAATAACTAATTTATTTGTAAACCTAAAAAAAAAGTGATTTTTCGATAAATTGACAGCTGAAATAATAGATTTATGATTTTACAAGGCAGCTTCGATTCGAGTAAAACTTTTAATAATACTCAAATAAGGTCTAAAACATACCTAAACCGTGAAGTGTGGTACATTGTTGAATTCAGAATTGAAAGAGCTTCAACAATTTGATATTAGAAAATCAGAGCCGTATTTAAAAAAATGAAGTTGATGATGGTCGGTCAAAGACGAAACGTCGGATTTCAAATTTAATAAAGCCATCTTGTAGAGGGGAAAAAGTGGCTACGAGAAAGTACCACTTATTTTAAAATTCCTCTTGAAACAAACCTAGTAAAAAATTAAAACGATTTTGCAAAATTTCGGTTTTTTGCGGATATCTCCGGAACCAATCGAAATTTTTTAGATTTGAAAAAAGCATTTTGTTAAGCACCAAAATGCGCAACTTTCTTCCCATTTAACCGACTTCGTATCTTTTACGGTTAATATCTTAATAGTGCATAGTTATTTTTATTTAATTACATTCACACTTCATCTCACGAGCACACATGTTACAAAAGTAAATACATTAGGTTTGGTCCAATCCAGTCAAAACCGTTCATACGGTCGCACTCATGCGCAATTCATACACCGGTGCAAGGTAATTTTATAGTACATTCTGAATCGGTTGACTATGTGTAAACATTTTTTCTTTAGATGTACTCTTTTCACACAGAAAATTAGGAAAAAATGAAAATAGGAAATTTAAATGAAAAAACAGAAAAAAAAACATGTTTTTATTTACTACAAATCCTGTTCAAATTGTCCTCCCCTATTTCTTAAACATGCGCGACATCTGCGACGTATCTTTACCGTGGTAGTACGAAGCCACATCTCTTCCTTCATTATTACAAATGCGGCGTCAATTTTTTGGATTAAGTCCTCTTTATTTAAAATTTCTTGTCTATAGACGAGCTCCTTAGCACGTCCCCATACATGATAATCCAGAGGTGTTTGGTCTGGAGAACGCGCGGGCCACTGGATGGGGCCAAGTCTTCCAATCCCGGAATTAGGAAAGAGGTCGTCGAGATACTCCCGGGCGGTTACTCTGTAGTGAGCCGGACAACCATCATTTTGAAAGACAATAGGTCTGTCTTCATTGACGAGTGGTACATCAATTAACAATTGTGGAAGATCGTTAATTAAAAATTCTAAATAACTATCTGCATTCAAGTTCTGCTGCAATTAGTGAGGTCCAAAGCGATGGCTCCCGATCAAACCTGCCCAAACGTTCACGCTAAATTTGCGTTGAAAATTCATGACCCTTTGGAATGGGGATTTTCATAGGCCCAAATGTGCAAAGTGTGTAGGTTGACGACTCCCTCCCTGCTGAATTTAGATTCGTCCGTCCACAGAATTGATCGTAAAAAAGTTGGGTTGTCCACGTCAGTGTGCAAAATAAACTTACAAAACTGTAAACGCCTATCATAATCCGCTTACTCGAGGCCTAGAACAAAAGTGAGGTACATTAATGTACTAAATTAAGAACTTTAAAAATAGGTCTTTAAAAAATTTGTAGGCATTAGTGAGAACGCAGTGCACAGGTTACAGTAGGATTTAGGCGAGTAGAGTTATTGTCTTTATAAGCATTAAAATAAGTTCATTAAAAAAGTACATCTAAATAAAAAATATTTACACATAGCCGACCGATTCAGAATGTACTAAAAAATTACCTTGCACCGGTGTGTAGTGGAAAGCATGTCTTCCATCTCCTCGAACTACTTTCCAAACTTTCCAAATACTAACACCCAGCATTCCAGCTATATCTCTTATGCTTCTGGTGGGATTCGCATTAAAAGCTTCGAGTATGTTTTCATCGACAGCAACATTATGCTGTCTAGCATTTATTCTGGGTGCGAGTTGGGTAATATTTCCTGTCTCTCGCAAACGTCGGTAAGTATTGGCAAACGTATTGCGGTTGGGTAGTCGACGGTTAGGATACTGTTGCTGATAAATTCGACGAGCTCCACGGGCAACACCATTTGCTCGGTCATACGCCATAATAATATCAGCATATTCTTCATTAGTAAACGCAGCCATTGTAACGACGAAACACAATTATTAAACTTAAAACAAAAACGTAACAACCGTCAAGCGTCTGCCTGTATTGTGTGTTCGTGAGATGAAGTGTGAATGTATTTTTTCACCCTTATTTTTTATGGTTTCTTTTCAGAGACCTTTTTCAACCCTAATTTTTTACACACCCACGTGTGAGACCGTATTTTCAACCCTTTTTCATCCCCAATTATTTTTATATACCCTCGTGTGAGGCCGTATTTTCAACCCTTTTTCATCCCTAATTTACATACACTTGCGTGTGAGGCCGTAATTTCAACCTTTCTTTTTATCCCTAATTATTCTTACTCGCTTACGTATAGGACGTGTATTTTCATCCCTTATTTTTAATAAAACTTATGACGCCGGTTAAAGTTGTCACCTAAACATATGGCTTTCAATTCTTCTTCAACCCTTTTGCCTGTATTAAGGTTTTTACAGCTAAATCTTTTGCTAACGTGAGGACTGTATTTAGGGGTGGGGGCTGGTCTTGGCTTGGCTTAGGGATGTATTTAGGGGTAGGGGGCTGAACTGGGGACTGGGGCTGTATGTAGAGCTAGGGTTGGAACTTAGGCCTATATTTAGGGGGTGGGGTCTGGGATTGTATCTAGAGCTAGGGTTGTTTTATGGTAATTATCTTCAGTCTTAATCAAGGTCCTCTTGGTTGTAAGACACGTGTAGGGTTTCGCAACTTGTTCTCAGGCCTTCGCCCCTGCCTGAGATGTACCTTAATTTTGAATTTGTGACGCCATCTAATGGTGTATTTTAAACTAGCGAATATAGTTCTGTAATAGAAGCTGACGTGCGCGTCTCTCTCTCTCTCTCTCTCTTCCCTCTCTATCTCCCTCGTCTCACTTTAGCCCCTCGTTTCTCGCACTTCCCTCGTTTCTCTCGCTTATCTAGCTTCACACAATCACAAGCACGGACACAAGCTCAAACCTGCAAACGCAAACACACTCAAATATACAAATACGCAAACATCAAAACACACATGCACACAAACAAAACACGCAAATACGAAAATCTGCAAACACACGAAACGAAAAAACGAGAATCTGCAAACACACGAAACGAAAACATGCAAACACACTAAACGAAAAAACCAAAACATGCAAACACACGACACACAAAACGAAAGCACACAGACGAAAACACGTAAACACGCAAACCCACAAAATGGAAACACGAAAAATGGCAGACACGAAAAACGAAAACCAAGATTTAGCTAACACGAAAAGCGCAAACACGAAAAATGACTAACACGAAAATAGCAAACACGAAAAACGAAAACCAAAATTTTACAAACACGAAAAACGAAAAACACGAAAACACGCAAACGCGAATCAAGGCCAGGAGCTGGAACTCGCCCTCAAGGAGTTGGGGGTTTATAAATAAAATAATTCTATCTGTTTATCTGTTTTATTTATTCTTTATATCCAAATGGAAGAGTATCAAAATTCTCAATTCTCCGCTTAGAATAACTTATTCTGTACTGTTTAGATTCTGGCCTACATAATACATTGTAACAACTATCTCTAACAATTTTCCTATTATTATATACAAAAAGAGAGCCTTTACTATTACTAAGTACCATATCTTTCATGGCTTCAAAGTTTATAACCCGTGAGTTTTTATAATTTAAGGTAATACCCTTCACTTTACACACAGATTTAATTGTTTGATCACTGGTAGAAAATACATTATAACTATAGTTTTTAGGCCCCGCGCTAACAAATTCGGCTATATAGCTCCCTTCACCGTATGTCTCCAGCTCGTCTGTCATCTGACCAAGTAAATCTCCGGATGTTGGATTCCAGTCGCCGGGTTTAGCGACAAATATAACACTGTCTGTGTCGTAATACAGAACGCGGCGATCTAGTTTCTCCAAGTAACTATATAGCTCTAAACGTGCATGAGCAGTCGTGTAAGCGGCTATGGATACATTAATCGTCTTTTGTGATTCACCCTCTCCCTCCGGTCCATCCCAATTTACCATTACAACATTATCATTTATAGGTATTATGGATTGTATCTGAACCAACGGATCGGTAAACAATTTGAAAAAGTCCTTTGGTTCAGATACAATACTGCACTGGGTTAAATTCTCGCGTTGACCAAACTTACCCCAAAAAGAATTCAGCATAAGTTTGGCCAGGTACCTTAAACCGGAATTTTTCTTAATATTACTCGCCTCTAACTGAATCCCCTCTTTCTGATAATACTCTGTCATGTACTGTACTTTCTCGGGTTCTGACGTGCAATGGCTAGGCCACCCTGAACATTCCTGTTTCAGTTTCAGGAAATTATCGATGTACCCGCTAAACAATACAACTTGTTTAGTCATCTTGTCATACTTGGCTACCTCGTATTCCCAAACTTCAAAAACTTCCAAGACTATATAGTTTTTAGCGGTAGCTTTACGCAGTTCGTCAGCTACAAACGTCCCAACGAAACTGCGTTCGGTTTCACTATGTCTACATTCCCCCTGATTTAACTCAATACCGCAAGTCCTACATAACACAAACATCAGCTTACCGTGCATTTTTAATGGTAAAACAGGGTGGTAGAGATTAGAGGGCGGCAGTACTCGACATTTAACTAAACCCTCCACCGTGTCTAATGAAATGTTCTTACAGTCTAACCCTACATGAATTTTCGGATAACCTATAGGATATTTACAGTATTTATTTACATATGGATATAATGAGCACACGTCGTAATACATGATTTTCTTGTTCACGCCGTCACATTCGTGATAAAGCTTACTAGCATTCGTACGACCGCCGTAAAACGCGTCACGTGGGTTTAAGGGTTCATCATCTTGATTACCTAAACTCTGAATAAACACTCTCAATTCATCGTTAGCAAGTATCTGTTTTTTAAAATCGCATTCACGCATCTCAACTAAATTATACCCGCGCTCGCGTAGAAACAGAGACCGTGCCACCGTGTTTTCGTTACGGGCAAGCATGGAAGTACTTACACCCAGTTTAGGATCCATGTAAGCCTGATTGGGAAAACATTCCTCGCAACCGTGCCAATAACAACCAAGAAATTCAAAAACGGTGTTTGACTCAGCACAATACCCGTCGACCTTAACACCTTCAGGTGTTCTAAACTCGCGAGCTTTCCCAGCGTGTTGTATGCTCACATGCTGAGAATGCTCCATCCAACGTAACCATTGAATTGCGATTTTGGATTGGTTGTCGGCACGTCTATAACCACCTTTTGGAATAAGCCCTATTGTGTTTTCTCTGAGGAAACGTCTACGAAACACTTTATTGCAGGCACTAGCAATTGTAGTAGCCTCCTCGAACGGATCGACTTTATTTTGAGTCGTGAAGGTGGACCAGAAGCTAATACAACCTTTAACGAGAATCTTAACATCCATCAGGCAATACTTCACAATCTCCTCACTCATCTTAAAAACATAATTACCCAGAGCCGTGTGCCAGTCTAAAAGTTTTTGACGATCTTTCCCTGACATCTGATCTGCACAATAATATTCAAGTGCTGGCAGCGGACCCTCGTAATTCTGGTTCTCGGATGTGTTGAAGAGATATGGGAAATAACCTTTCGACTCGGGGAAATTGAAGGTTTTCGGAAATGTCGAGAGCGGTGACGGGATGAAATTAAGAGAGTCAATGAATCTAATATCACCACATTGAATAGAAATTAATTTTAATCCGTTGCAGATGACTTTAGGTGTCCACCGGTTATTATTAGCTAGCATGCATCTAAGCACAAAACATCTATCGTACCCCTTCATATTGTGTGCAATGCATGTAACTTTAAATTTTCGAGCTCTCTCGGCAACATATGACAGAAACGATTCAACAGGGTTTTCCCTGAAAATGTGCACTCTTCCGCTACACGATGGACATTGCTCATCCAAATTGTCAACGTGTTTGATACAGACAGAGCAAAAATTCGCGGCCACGCATAGATTGGGCTCATGCAGAAACCTATCATTCGTTCCCTCACACACCTTCCCTTGCGTACACTCCAAATCGTAAAAGATAAACATAGATGGTTTACCATTACTGGTGTCACGTCGAACCTTGTTAACGGCCATGTAGCAAAGATGACCGATAGGTTTTTGACTCAAGCACGTGGAGCAGTAGCTGTATCCGCATCTATGCTTACCCTTTACTTCATGGGTTTTAAGACACTTTAAACATCTACGCAATTTTTCGCATACTTTAGCATCCTTATGGTTTGTAAGACAATCACTACCATAAAAAAATCTCCTGCAATCATTGCAAGTAATTTTTAGATTTTCAATAGAACAAGGTGGTTTCTGATGACACGCAGGGCACTGGTACATACATTTTACATGCCTTTTTTTGTTATTACAACGTTTTCTACATTGTTCACAGTAATAACCGCAAGTAAATGCTGACGTGAGACTGGTAATAACGTTATAATGCTCATCTTCTAATATTAAATTTAAAACTACTCTACCCGGTTCCCTAGGACCCTCAAAATAAACCGAATCACCTATTCGCGAATTATAAACTACGATAGTGCATGAAGCTAAATGATTTTGAAATGCTTGAATATGTTCGTAACTACCACCCCGACTAAGGTCTACACCGCTGTTTAGGCAAAGTTGCGTAGCTCGCTCTTGAAGTAAGGAGCGCCCCATTTCCATACCATAACGTCTTGTATCGTTATTTTTAAAGGCCATTGCTATGACTAGCGCGCGAGCTAAACAATTATTTTCGTTAATTTCTGTCGGTACAACAATGCCCTGTCTCTTTGCTTTACAGAAATCTGCAAATTTTAACCCTGTCAGGTTTTTGCGTCCATAGCCTACAGGTACCGACACTCTATCCACGTTTAAGACTAACAAGTCACTCGAGAAAAAACTAGCGTTGCTCTGCATTACCTTTTCCAGTAGCGACATTATCACTTTCACCGACAACTGGTCCACTCTTCTGAACGAAATGCCAATTGGTTTGTCTGGGAAATTCGGGTTCCTTAACGTGATTCCTACACGGTCTGATGGAGTCGCATCGTTCACTATGTATGCATACAGTTCCTCAAATGCACTCTGTAAAAATATATGTATTAGATAAATTTTTAGTAAAATGGTTTATTTTACCTGTAACCACGTTGAGGGATTATCCTTGCACGTATCGTCATTAAAACTAAATCTTAATGTTTTATACGTGGTATTGAATTTTTTTATAAATTTAGTGTTTGATTCCCCAATTATATTTATGTGGTTGAACCCTGAGGATGGTCCGGCCTGTTGCTGGGAATTTGAGCCCGTTTGGTTTTGCTGTAACGTACTCATTCAGTAAGTGCACCAATAGAAAATTAAAAAAAAAACATACCGTTATCAAATCCTCCGCATCTCTAGTTTCCATCTCTTCATCATCATCAAACACCTCCTCTAGATTTACTTGAGCAGGGCTATAAAACATATTATTAAAATCTTAAAAATAAAAAAACAGGCATATACTTACGCTCCACCAACCCGTTGTGCAGCTTCCACAAAATCGTTATAAACATTTATCGAATTGATAGTGTCATTTTCCCACAACATCTTATAATTAATAATATTGTATGCGTTCTTTAACTCCTCGTCGGTTAACGCGCCAGCACTGAACAACTCAAGAATTTGGTTGACGTTTAAAGACTCCATAGCGATATGACGCTCTTCAAACAAGAACTAAATTAACTAAACCCTAGCGTACGCTTTTATACTATTCTTCCAGGTCCTGAGGCTAACTTCAAGGTAGGCTTCAAATTTATGACTAACTAACTTCAAGGCTAACTTCAAGACCAACTTGTTTTTTCTCAAGGCTAACAATTTCTCAAGGTAAAATAAGTATATTTATCTTCGAACGATCTGAAGGTGAAGTCAGGTAATAACATAATTGTGCATACGAAGTAAAAACTGGTATTAAAAGAAATGTAATAATTTTAATAACGTTTTTTATTTTAGCTAAGCATTTTTATAACATATTTATTAGGTACAGTATAAAACACTTATTGTTAAACTAGATCAGTCGTTTAAATTCATTGAAAATAATTTTAATTAAAATGTACAAATACAGTTAAAATCTAAGGCCTTTTTAAAAGATCATGTTTTATTACGGAACAGCCTTTGATAGTAATCTTTAAATATATCGGCATTTTATTCTTACATTATTCTAGCCATTTAAATAAAGCTAATTAAAAGCCTATTTTATCTGGACTGATCCTCATGATTCTAAAATTGAGTTTTTAAAATTGAAATACACCAATGGTATAATATGTTGTTATTGAGATATGGAAAAAAATTGATCTAACACTAAAATTCCACCCTATGAATTTTCTCGCTAATTTATGCAACCTCTTTTGTAATAACAGTAAGTTGTATTGTAAAGAAAAAAACAGTTTTCCATGTCAGAGTCTCGTTTTTAAACTTCATTCAAATAAATAATTGTTAATAACACGTATATCTAGGATGAGATCGTAATTACTCAGGCATTATACAATATAAATAATATTGAAAAGCCTTCTTTTTCAAGTAAAAAATCATATCCAATGGTCCCAAGAAAATCCTCATATTACTGTTGAGAGGAGAGATCAATATGCTGTTTCAGTAAACGTTTGGTGCGGTATTATTGGTACCAAAATCCTTGGGCCGTTTTTTTATGAATACAATTTAAATTCCGAAAGATATCTAACTTTTTTACGAAACGAATTTGAAAACATTTTGGACGACCTTCCGTTGAACGTAATTCAAAATTTGAATTATGTTCAACACGACGAGGCACCAGCATACAATGGATTACTTGTGTGTAACTATTTACAGGAACGCTTTAATAATTGGATAGGAAATCGAGGTCCAATAGCTTGGCCGCCGCGACCACCAGACTTAACCCCCCTGGACTTTTTCTTGTGGGGTGCAATTAAAGACAAAGTGTACCGAGTGAAACCTGGTAATCTAGACGATTTAAAAAAATAATATTCTTGTTGCTATACAACAAATTAGAACCCAAAGTTTATTAAAAGTTCAAAACGAAATTTTAAAATGATCTCAAATGTGTGTTCAAAATAATGGAGGGCATTTTGAAGCACTTCTATGATTGTGTTATCTGTTTATATTTGTTGCTGTTACTCTTCGTTGTAAGTTACATTTATTTAGAACTTTTTTGTTTTGATAATGTAGTACATTATTTCTTGTTTGTTTCCGCAAATTTAGTAGTAGAATATGAGCTTATTTTGTTATTTAAATGTTCACGGCACACTTTAATTTGTTTAATAAATATTATAAATACCATTTTTTTGAAAATTGTGTTAAATAATAATATTGAACATACAAAGCTATACATTTTTGAAATCATAAAAAAATAATCCATCGAATGAGTGCATAGACACCTATAGTTGCTATTAAAAAAAATGTATGTTTGGGTTGTAGCTCGAAAAATAATTACTCAAAAAATTTTTTATTTGCATTTTCCCATTTTGCGTAAAAATAGCTATCAAAAGTCTCTCTGATAACTTTTTCGTATTTTGAATATTAAAAAAGTTATAGCCGATTGAAAATTTGGACGATTTGTAGTAATTTTCAGATATCTTAGAAATTTGGCAACAATGTTGAATTTTCTTATCGGTATTAGAATTATCATGTAATTCTGCCCAACTTTGCTAATTTAACCGACTTCATGGGTTTTAAGACACTTTAAACATCTACGCAATTTTTCGCATACTTTAGCATCCTTATGGTTTTAAGACAATCACTACCATAAAAAATCTCCTGCAATCATTGCAAGTAATTTTAGATTTTCAATAGAACAAGGTGGTTTCTGATGACACGCAGGGCACTGGTACATACATTTTACATGCCTTTTTTGTTATTACAACGTTTTCTACATTGTTCACAGTAACACGCAAGTAAATGCTGACGCTGCAGACTGGCAATAACGTTATAATGCTCATCTTCAAATAAATTTAAAACTACTCTACCCGGTTCCCTAGGACCTCAAAATAAACCGAATCACCTATTCGCGAAAAAAACTACGATAGTGCATGAAGCTAAATGATTTTGAAATGCTTGAATATGTTCGTAACTACCAACCGACTAAGGTCTACAACGCTGTTTAGGCAAAGTTGCGTAGCTCGCTCTTGAAACAGGCAACCCATTTCCATACCATAACGTCTTGTATCGTTATTTTTAAAGGCCATTCATGACTAGCGCGCGAGCTAAACAATTATTTTCGTTAAATTTCTGTCGACAACAATGCCCTGTCTCTTTGCTTTACAGAAATCTGCAAATTTTAACCCTGTCAGGTTTTTGCGTCCAACCTACAGGTACCGACACTCTATCCACGTTTAAACTAACAAGTCACTCGAGAAAAACTAGCGTTGCTCTGCATTACCTTTTCCAGTAGCGACATTATCACTTTCACCGACAACTGGTCCACTCTTCTGAACGAAATGCCAATTGGTTTGTCTGGGAAATTCGGGTTCCTTAACGTGATTCCTCACGGTCTGATGGAGTCGCATCGTTCACTATTGCATACAGTTCCTCAAATGCACTCTGTAAAATATATGTATTAGATAAATTTTTAGTAAAATGGTTTATTTTACCTGTAACCACGTTAAGGGATTATCCTTGCACGTATCGTCATTAAAACTAAATCTTAATGTTTTACACGTGGTATTGAATTTTTTTATAAATTTAGTGTTTGATTCCCCAATTATATTTATGTGGTTGAACCCTGAGGATGGTCCGGCCTGTTGCTGGGAATTTGAGCCCGTTTGGTTTTGCTGTAATGTACTCATTCAGTAAGTGCACCAATAGAAAATAAAAAAAAACATACCGTTATCAAATCCTCTGCATCTCTAGTTTCCATCTCTTCATCATCATCAAACACCTCCTCTAGATTTACTTGAGCAGGGCTATAAAAAATATTATTAAAATCTTAAAATAAAAAACAGGCATACTTACGCTCCACCAACCCGTTGTGCAGCTTCCACAAAATCGTTATAAACATTTATCGAATTGATAGTGTCATTTTCCCACAACATCTTATAATTAATAATATTTGCGTTCTTTAACTCCTCGTCGGTTAACGCGCCAGCACTGAACAACTCAAGAATTTGGTTGACGTTTAAAGACTCCATAGCGATATGACGCTCTTCAAACAAGAACTAAATTAACTAAACCCTAGCGTACGCTTTTATACTATTCTTCCAGGTCCTGAGGCTAACTTCAAGGTAGGCTTCAAATTTATGACTAACTTAAGGCTAACTTCAAGACCAACTTGTTTTCTCAAGGCTAACAATTTCTCAAGGTAAAATAAGTATATTTATCTTCGAACGATCTGAAGGTGAAGTCAGGTAATAACATAATTGTGCATACAAGTAAAAACTGGTATTAAAAGAAATGTAATAATTTTAATAACGTTTTTTTTTAGCTAAGCATTTTTATAACATATTTATTAGGTCAGTATAAAACACTTATTGTTAAACTAGATCAGTCGTTTAAATTCATTGAAAATAATTTTAATTAAAATGTACAAATACAGTTAAAATCTAAGGCCTTTTTAAAAGATCATGTTTTATTACGGAACAGCCTTTGATAGTAATCTTTAAATATATCGGCATTTTTATTCTTACATTATTCTAGCCATTTAAATAAAGCTAATTAAAAGCCTATTTTATCTGGACTGATCCTCATGATTCTAAAATTGAGTTTTTAAAATTGAAATACATCAATGGTATAATATGTTGTTATTGAGATATGGAAAAAAATTGATCTAACACTAAAGTTTCACCCTATGAATTTTTCTCGCTAATTTATGCAACCTCTTTTGTAATAATAAGTTGTATTGTAAAGAAAAAAACAATTTTATATGTCAGAGAGTCGTTTTTAAACTTCATTCAAATAAATAATTGTTAATAACACGTATATCTAGGATGAGATCGTAATTACTCAGGCATTATACAATATAAATAATATTGAAAAGCCTTCTTTTTCAAGTAAAAAATCATATCCAATGGTCCCAAGAAAATCCTCATATTACTGTTGAGAGGAGAGATCAATATGCTGTTTCAGTAAACGTTTGGTGCGGTATTATTGGTACCAAAATCCTTGGGCCGTTTTTTTATGAATACAATTTAAATTCCGAAAGATATCTAACTTTTTTACGAAACGAATTTGAAAACATTTTGGACGACCTTCCGTTGAACGTAATTCAAAATTTGAATTATGTTCAACACGACAAACCAGCATACAATGGATTACTTGTGTGTAACTATTTACAGGAACGCTTTAATACGATAATACGATAGGAAATCGAGGTCCAATAGCTTGGCCGCCGCGACCACCAGACTTAACCCCTGGACTTTTTCTTGTGGTGCAATTAAAGACAAAGTGTACCAGTGAAACCTGGTAATCTAGACGATTTAAAAAATAATATTCTTGTTGCTATACAACAAATTAGAACCCAAAGTTTATTAAAAGTTCAAAACGAAATTTTAAAATGATCTCAAATTGTGTTCAAAATAATGGAGGCATTTTGAAGCACTTCTATGATTGTGTTATCTGTTTATATTTGTTGCTGTTACTCTTCGTTGTAAGTTACATTTATTTAGAACTTTTTGTTTTGATAATGTAGTACATTATTTCTTGTTTGTTTCCCAAATTTAGTAGTAGAATATGAGCTTATTTTGTTATTTAAATGTTCACGGCACACTTTAATTTGTTTAATAAATATTATAAATACCATTTTTTTGAAAATTGTGTTAAATAATAATATTGAACATACAAAGCTATACATTTTTGAAATCATAAAAAAATAATCCATCGAATGAGTGCATAGACACCTATAGTTGCTATTAAAAAAAATGTATGTTTGGGTTGTAGCTCGAAAAATAATTACTCAAAAAATTTTTTATTTGCATTTTCCCATTTTGCGTAAAAATAGCTATCAAAAGTCTCTCTGATAACTTTTTCGTATTTTGAATATTAAAAAAGTTATAGCCGATTGAAAATTTGGACGATTTGTAGTAATTTTCAGATATCTTAGAAATTTGGCAACAATGTTGAATTTTCTTATCGGTATTAGAATTATCATGTAATTCTGCCCAACTTTGCTAATTTAACCGACTCTTATAATAACAAAGATAGTCATAGAACGTGGATATACACACACACGCACGCACGCACGCACGCACGCACGCACGCACGCACGCACGCACGACGAACACGCACGACACACGACACCACACCACACACGCACCACCACACGCACCACGCACACACACACACACACACACACACACACACACACACACACACACACACACACACACACACACACACACACACACACACACACAACACACACACACACACAAACACAAACACAACACACACAAACACACACACAAACACAACACAACACAAACACACACACACACAAACACAACACACACAACACACAACACACAACACAAACACACAAAACACAAACACAAACACAAACACAACACAACACACACACACACACACACACACACACTCACACACACACACACACACACACACACACACACACACACACACACAGGGAGTCCGCGGAGTGCGACAACGGAGGATATCTCCTTACACAATAGGGGTAGGAAAAAAGATTAAATACAAACGTTTTTCAGTGACTAAATTTTCGTTTATACGGGTGTCTCATATGAACTGGAGAGCATTCAACTTCATTTTTTTAAATAGGACACCTTGTATTGTATTACCTTCCTTTAACTTACAAATTAAAGAATAGGATCATATAAAAGGCTTGCAGCTAGCCGATGATAAATTCTTCCTCCCAATCCCGGTGGATTTGCTGGTAGGAGCTGACGTGTTCAGTCAAATTTTGTTAAATGGTCGCATTTTTGGAGATGTCGGTCAGCTTACAGCTTTAGAAACCGCTTTTGGATGGGTTCTTGTTGGTAAAATTAACAAGCCCACCTCTGACACACACACTAACACCCTTTTCACCCATTCCAAACTCCATCTAGATTCTATTATCCCTAAATTCTGGGAAGTAGAGCAATTACCCTCAAAAACATTCCTTTCCCCAGATGAAATAAAATGTGAACGCACATTTAAAGAAACTGTTACCAGAGACCCATCTGGGAGATTTACGGTATCTTTACCTTTCAAAAATTCTGAACCTGACTTAGGGGACACCTACCCCCAAGCTGTACGAAGATTCCTAATCCCGAATCCCGAATCCCGAATTATACCTAGCCTATTCCAATTTTATGAGACGCTTACTCCGCCAAATACGAATTCTTCTCCTTCCTATTATTTACCCCAACACTGCGTACAAAGAAAAGAAAGTACCACTACAAAGCTTCGCGTAGTATGGGACGCGTCTGCTAAAGGACCTATGGGTTTAAGTTTAAATGACACTTTACTTCCAGGGCCAAAACTACAAAGGGACATATTTTCACTTATACTGATTTTTCGAATACATCCTCTCGTATTTATCGCGGATATCAAACAAATGTTCCGTTAGGTTTTGATTACGCCTTCGCACAGAAATTACCAAAAAATTCTTTGGCGATTTTCACCTGAGGATCCTCTGTCTGAATGGGTTTTAAATACAGTCACTTTCGGTTTGAACTGTAGCCCGTATTTAGCCATGCGCACTCTGAACGAACTTGCCGATCTAGAGGTAGATCATTTTCCACAAGCTAGTAAGCTTATAAAAAATCAAATTTATGTCGATGATATCATAGGAACTTCCTGTTCCGTTTCAGAAGCCCTTTCCTTACAAGATGAGTCAATTAATCTACTACAATTAGGGTGTTTTGAACTCCGTAAGTGGGCTAGTAACTTACCTGACTTGTTAGCGACTGTCCCAAATTCTGATCGCCAAATGACACTGTCATTTGACAAAGAGGAACCGCATTACTTAAAAGTTTTTGGTCTTCAATGGCAACCACATTCAGATTCATTTTCTTATAAGTGCCAAACCGGTTATAGGCCCCTAACAAAGCGCACCATTCTTCCAGAAATCGGGAGAATTTTTGATCCATTGGGCTTTTTATGTCCTATTCTTCTTGCTGCCAAATATATTATGCAACGTTTGTGGCCTTCCAAGATAAACTGGGATGATAAACCCGATCAAAATATTACTGACTCATGGAGTCAACTTAAAAATGAACTTTCAGAGTTTTCCGGCCTCAAACTTCCGCGTCGCGTATTATTAGACAATTTTCAGAGATGGGAACTTCACGTTTTCTGCGACGCATCAATGAATGGCTATGGCGCAGTAGTTTATTTTCGAGTTCAAACTAACGACCAGATTTCTGTTTTCCTAGTTAGCGCCAAAGGGAAGGTTGCACCTTTAAAATCCCTAACCATTCCTAAACTAGAGCTCATTTCCGCTAAACTTTTAGCGGACCTTATTTCTTTTATAAAAAACGTTTATGCAGAACAAATTATTTTCGACGAAATTACTGCATGGTCTGACTCACAGGTTGTATCTTCGTGGCTGAAATCGTCACCGAATCGCTGGAAGACTTTTGTGGCGAACAGGGTAAATCATATTCAAGAGACTGCTCCTTACGGCACATGGAGATATATCCCATCAGCTTTGAACCCTGCAGACCGCGCTTGTAGAGGGATGGTCCCTTCAGAACTATTAAAAAATGAATTGTGGTGGAATGGGCCATCTTTTCTTTCGATGACTAGTACAGAATGGAGACTTGCGGATACCTTTCCTATTTCTCCATTAAATATGGATGAAATCTCTAAAGAAGAAAAACAGTCCGCTTTTAATTTACGTATCGAATACAATGTTCTTAATCTACTTCTTGAGAAGTTTTCGTCACTTTCAAAAATTCAAAGAATTTTATCTTACTGTTTTCACGTTTCCGGCAACTTCAAGCGAGATGCTGATGAACGATTATTTGGTTCTCCTACCCCTGACGAACTACATAGGTGTTTACTGTGCCTCTTAAACTATGTGCAATCGTTGGCGTTTTCCGAAATAATTGAAAAAATTATTCACAATCGATTGCTGCCTAAACCGTGCCGGAAGCTCGCACCTTTCCTGGATCCAGATGGGTTCCTCAGGGTGGGCGGCCGCCTTAGCAATTCCGATTTAGCCTATTCGGCTAAGCATCCTTTGCTTTAACCTAGTTCCCATCGACTCACCACGCTCCATATTGTGCATACCCACAGGCAATATTTACATCCGGGGATGAAAACCCTACATAACTTAATTTTCTGGATTCTATCAACACGTAAGGCCATTCACAAGGTTGTTTCACGCTGTTTGCCTTGCTTCAAAGCACGCCACAAATTTTATGCCTCTCCAATTATGGAAGACCTACCTACGCCTAGAATTTCTCAATTAAAACCTTTTTCTCACGTAGCCATTGACTTTTGTGGACCCTTTCTTATAACTATTTACAAATCCCGAGGCGCAAAGGTTTTCAAAGCTTATATTTGCGTTTTTGTTTGCATGGCCACAAAGGCCATACATCTTGAACTCAAGCAAGAACTATCGACAGACAGTTTTATTGCCGTTTTCGCCCTTTTCTGGCTAGAAGAGGTACCGTTTCTACTTGTTACAGCGACAACGGCACCAACTTTGTTGGCGCTACCATCCAATTTCTTACATTAGCCAAACAAGTCGCCGAGACTTTATCTTTTCGTTGGCATTTTAGCCCACATTCGGGCCCTCCTTTCAACGGCTTGGGTGAAGCGGGTGTTAAAATGGTCAAGTCGCATCTGCTAACTGTAGTGGGTGTACAACGCTTAACCTTCGAGGAATTGTCTACTCTGCTTTACCAGATAGAATCTGTTCTAAATTCGCGCCCCTTGTGTGCCCAGAGTTCGGATCCTAATGATTTGGAGCCGCTCACTCCGGGGCTTTTCTTAACCTTATCGCCTCTAAATTCCATAATTCCCGATTCAGACTTATCAAACATTAACGCGAAGCGCCTCTCCCGCTGGCAGCTTATGCAGCGACTTCACACTGATTTTTGGAAAAAGTACTCCAGATAATACTTGCATACTTTGCAACAACGTGCAAAATGGAGCAATTCGGTTAACGAAGCCAGTCTACATCACCTAGTACTTATTAAATCCGACATAAAACCTCTTTTACATTGGCCACTTGGGCGAATTGTTGAGTTACATAAAGGTGATGACGGACATACCCGAGTGGTAACTGTCCAAACTGCTAGTGGGCGTTTCAGAAGACCAGTATTAAAACTGTGCCCTCTGCCTAATGCCTAACAGTATTTTTTTTTTACAAATTTCATTACTTATTTTTTTATTTTTTCAAGAAACTACTTGATTATGTTTAATTAAATTGATTATAAGTTTTTGTTGTTTTCATGCTTATTATATAAATATTTTATTCCTTTTTTTTTTCTTAAAACAAGGTGTTTGGTGGGCGGCTTATGTTGTTGCAAGTTAAGTTGCCTACATTTAAGATTTAAATTTGTTTAAATTATTTACAATTACAATTGATAAAATACACGTTGTTTGGATGAGATAGCCCAAGCAGCGTGATAAGAACATTCTCGTTTCGCATTTAACAAGAAAAGTGCAATTTTTCGGTTTTACCAAGCCGCGTGTGTTTTTTCTATCATTACCACCATTATCAGCGCAAGACGGAAGCCCCAAGAGGACCACTGGCTGGTGAAAATACTACTGCAACATATGGGGGTGAGTCTTCAAATCTTTATAACGTGTATACAGTTTCGGAAATAACTAAGCATTTTCAAAAGAGTGTTGTTTGCAAAATAAATAGATAAATACAGTACACTTCAATTTCCTTCTTTGCAATAACAGTTGCTATTGTTTTAAAAATATCTAACTAAAATTTGTTTTTTGGATCTTTTGTTTACTTGTTATTAGTATTATTAGATAGAGTTAACGAAGTTTTACGCCAATAAAATTATTTTTCACATTTTTCAATATTGTTTAAATTGAATTTTTTAACTGTCAGTGTCAAACAAACATTTGTTTATTAATGTTTCCATGACAACCATGGCCAACTAACATAAATTTTTGAAATTGAGGTATTTAAAAAAAATAACTAAAAAAACTAAAATAGCTCAATAACTATGAAAGAGGACATGTTTTATAAAAAAGTTAGCTTATTACTAAATGAACATTTTTCCGTTAAAAAGCATAAGTCATTCCATTCTAAAAAAAATTGAGATTTTGTGTTTTGAAGATTATGATTTTGTGAATAGTTTTGGCAACACCTTGCATAATATTTTCAAATTTTTATAGGAACACAAAGTAAGTGTGTCTATGCACTAGTAAACTGCAAAATATTTTCCTTTAAGGATATCAAGTAAAAAAAGTATGCCCTTTGTCAATGACACGTGAAAATTGTGATTTTTTTAAAGAACATTACATATCTCAAAAGCTATTAATTTTAGATGACAATAGATATTAATAAAACCAATTCAGAATTTATAGAAAAATCAGCAAAAGTAATAAAATACAGGGTGACCTATTTAAAAAAATGAAGTTGCATGCTCTCCAGTTCATATGAGACACCCTGTATAAACGAAAATATGGATTTAGTCACTGAAAAACTTTTGTATTTAAACTTTTTTTCTATTCCTATTGTGTAAGGAGATATCCTCCGTTGTCGCACTCCAGACAAACCGACGGAGCTTAGATGCCTCACCCTGTATACACATTATGAGGAGAATGGCTTCCTTACTGCGCTGGCGTAGTAATGCACATTCAAAAATTTGGCGTAGGTCCATAGTGTATACGTCGGGAGCAGTCAACAGTAAAACAAGTCGATTTTACGAATACGTTCAGGGTCGGATATGTTTACTTTTGGCAAAGGTAGAATAAAACAATCAGTGCTTATTCGTGGACATATTCTATTGAGTACAATAGTAAAATAAAATATTACTATGTGACAGAATGTCTGTATCTACAGAAAATGTAGGAATGTAAAAAAAAACTTCAGAAGAAAAACATTAATAATAATTATTTTTTCTAATGTTGACTTATAAAGTAACACTTTTTATACCTTTCAGGAATGTTGAAAGGTCTTACTTGTCACCACTAGTGATGAAATAAAAAATATTACGCCACTAGTGATTAAATGTAAGTTTCCTATATAATAACAAAAAGAATCATAAAAAACGATTGGAAAAGTATCATTCCGTGTTATACCTGGATTTTGACTTCGCTGCTATTTGTTTCAAAAGCAGTTTCCTTCATTTCTCTAGACATATTGATGCTCAAAGCCAATATTTGTTGCGATTTTTGGTCGATATTTTCCATACAAAAACAAACTGTCTAAAGAAAACCTGTCAAGTTTGACAAATTCCAACAAACACGTATAAATAAGCCATGGTTACGTCTGTATACAGATGTCTTAAAAAGTACTTTTTACCAAAAAACTCAATTTTATTATTTTTAAATTAAAGTTTTAAAGCATATAGTTGTAAAATTGGAAAAAATCTTGTACGAAACACGTTGAGAAAGACCATTTTTGTGTTACTCGCGTCTTTTTGCGGGATCTCACTTCGCTGGTCCCGAAGAAATCCGCACAAAATTGTCTTTTCCAACTGGTTGCATAAATAAGTATTTCACCGCATGGAAACATTCAAAGGGGGCAAACAAATACAAAATCGTTATAACTAGATAGAAGTTGAGTTGATTCCCAAATATTAGAACCCCATAATTGACATGATAATGTAAACATGGAGCTTTCCCATCATAAAGCTAGCTTTAAAACAAGATAATTCTTTCTGGCATAATTTTCACCACAAATAAACATAAACTAAAACTAAATAAAAAAAATGCAATAAATGTAGGTTACAAAGGAAGAAGCTTTTTTACCCTATGGTATCGTTCGAAGCAATTAATTATACAAAGTGACGCATTGCATTCGCTACACATGTAACGCGTCTTTCCTATGTCCACTTTTAGCACACACAACACACCGCTTTTGGGCTTCCTTTTTTTCTCCGTCGGTGGAACTTGAGAAGGGAAATTATGTCGAGTTTATGGTATTTTTCAGAATTTGGTCTACAACCTTCTGTTGAAATGCTTCCAGGCTTATTTTTTTACCCGTTGCAATGAGATATACAGCATTGGCGGTTAAAAGGGAAATATTCAATCAGTGGAAGAATACCTTTTTGTACCACTTTACAGTACGCCTTACACATTCGGTACTGCTAAGCATCATATCGGAACGATCCACAGCTCCTATACTTGCATTGTAGTCCAGAATACACAGAGGTTTCTTCGTTTCGTTACCAGTTTGTCTGTCAACTTTTCCAGAACCGACAACTTCGTTATCATGTATTGTAGTTAGCATCAATACTTCACGTTTATCTTCCCACTTCAAAGCTAAAAATTTCGTTGTAGGTTTGTATTGCGTCTTTCCACGTTCCAAAACTTTTTATAGGGTTGGCATTCCTTTCCGATTCTTTTTTTACGGTCCCACATGCGTTGGTTTTTTTGCTCGTGTAAATTCATATAAAGATTAGGCCTTACATTGTCCATAAACAAAGAATGGCCATTCCCAAGATAAGGTTTCATTAAAGTTAGAACAATATTACCAGATATTCCCACCTTTTGAGAAGCTCATCATCTATTGCGTCCAGGTTAGTATACTTTCCGGTATAAATTATGAAATCTAATATACAGCCTGTTTCATACTAAGTGCCTTATTTTTTTTAACCACACTATGGGTACCTACTACTTTCAAAATATTTGGCAGTAATATGTTTCAGGAGATTCTCTACACGATGGTGATATCAGATCTTCAACTGGACGAATTATTCCAAAATGGCGACTTTCAACTTTTTTTTTAAACGGAATGCAATAATTTTGTTCATTATTGAGATCTTAAAAACATTATTTTTACGATAGTATTTCGTTTTTCTTAAAAATTCATTTCTTTCCCTATCAAAAAGCAAACTAACATTTTAATCTAGTAGCGCATGAATGTTTTACACTCGTGAAAACAATAATACACGATCACCTTCATCTGAAAAAAGTCGTAAGTCGTTTTGCACCCCATCATCTTCCAGATTTTCAAAAACCAGAACGAGTACGAATATTTGCACGAAACTCCTAACATTGCTTCAGAATGGTGGACGCCAAGTTTTGTCGAAAATTGTAAAAGGCGATGAAACTTACATACCATTTTTCGACATGCGAACTCTACAAGAGACCCGTGTATGGATCCATAAAGACGAGGCCACACCAGCAATAATCAGAAAGCAGTGAGCAACGAAGAGTAATGTAGGCTGTGTTCTTTAGAAGTATCGGTCTAGTGGAGCAGAAGACTGTCACAGCTAAATGGTACGTTGAACACCGTTTGCCGAAAGTGTTTAATAAAGTGCCAAAGAAGGGAATTATGCTACATCACGATAATGCTTCTTTCCACATTGTAGAGCTAACTCGGCAGTATCTGGCTGCAAACACGATTAATGTAATCGAATACCCTCCCTACTCACCGGATCTGGCAATGTGTGAATTTTGGCTGAAGAGATCGATGCTGCTGCTCGGTGCTCTTTTAATAGTATTCCTAAAGCTGCTTCGCTTGGAGCATTTAAGCGGTGGAAGGAAAGAATGGCTAAGTGCATTATAGCCGAAGGAAACTACTTTGCACGTGACTATAATAAAATTTTGAAAAAGTTACACTACTCCTTTCATCTATATATATATATATATATATATATATATATATACACACAGGGTTTTCAAAGTTAAGTCTGCACTATTGCTAACTTTCTTGTTAATGGAGCTACGAAGTCGGTTAAATTAGCTAAGTAGTGTTTTTTTACGCTGATTACTATGGTGGAAAAAGAAAAAAAATTGAAAGTCGCATTTTCGAAAAATCGACGAAAACATACTTTTTTTCTAATGGAACACCCTGTATACAATATTCTCATATATATATATATATATATATATATATATATATATATATATATATATATATATAAATGAATGCCTATTTTCCTTGGTCACGCCATAACTTGAGAACGACTTTACAGATTTCATTAGTTTTTTTTAAATTTTATAATACTTTGTAGAATGTTCTTACGGAAAGAAAAATTAAGAAAATTGCGTAGAAAATTGAAAAATTTAAGAAAATTTAACGACTATTTAAACTTCGCGCGTTTGACAGTTCGCACGACGCAAATGTCATTTAACAGCTGCATCGGTCGGGATTTTACGATCGAGGGTATGTTCTTTGTGAAGTGTAGGTATCCACTAAGAAAAGGTTTTTCGAAATTCCACCCCTAAGAGGGTGAAATGGAGATTGAATTTTTATTCTATGGGTCAATTGACTCGAAAATTGATAAACATACTCTTCAATTAAAATTATAAGACACGTTATCACAAAATTTTAATATCGCCCCCCCCCCCCGCTATTCTGAGATTGCTGCAACGCGCGACGGATACGGCTAGTTCTCAATAATAATAGCTTGTCCCTCGTATAATATGTTACATACGAGAAAAATCGGCACTAAAGTTTTATGGGGTGATGAATCTAGATTTACAAATAATAGACGAATAAACAGAAATAACAGAAAGATTGATCATTATAATTTAGTTAAGAACTTTCGATAAAAATGTAATTGGACCCTTTTTTTCAATCACAATTTGAATTCAAGATGGGAATTGCAGTTCCCACGAACTTCAATTACTTGAATCAGTTGCCACTGAACATTCCCTTCCAATAAGATGGGCCACCTCATATTCGGATCATTGTCAGAGACTACGTAAACACTACCTTTGTAGACAAGTATTTAAATATAATAGGCTAATTTAATAATCAGGTTTTACACCTATACATTTGTTTGAATAAGGTTGTAGCAAAAATAACGTCTTCTTCACTGAAAACTTGCAACAGCTAATGCACAAATTGCTAATGTGACAATACTATTATTACAATGTTTATAAAAGTTATATTTTGAGAAATAGGCCTTAATTGCAGTTTGAACACTTAATAAGAAGTACCACATAATAGAACTACCTCAAAAACTACCAAATGAGTTCACAAATTTTATTTTTTGTTTTGCAACACAAGTCTGTCCTTTGATACATTTTTGTTAATTAACTGATATTTGTTTTTAAAATACTTATCTTTTTTGGGGTTTTTTAATGGTGTACTTTAAATTGTACAATCTAAACGTTTCGATAACACTTACAGTTATCTTCGTCAGTAGTAATGTTTGTTAAAAATTGTTAAAGATGTAGTAAACAATTTTGTCAAATTTGAAAAATTAAAACATAAACATAAGCCTGCTATTAATATAACAGTTTGGGAAACATAAAGCCAACTATAAAATTTTTAGTAAAGAATAACTAGGTCATAAAAATTAAATTTTATTAAACTGCCTCAAAGACGACAAACCAGAACACTCTCTACGACGAAAGCTAACAATGAAATTTGTCAGCCAAAAAGCACATTTCACAAAATTTAATCGAGTTATGATGTAAGTGTAAAGTTGTGAAAAACTTCAATTATAAAATGATAGAAGCATTCACAAATTCAAACATTATATCAAATAAAATAACCCAGTTAAATCTAACAAAGAGATATCTTTATCAATAATTGGAAGTGTTATTAACAATGAAAAGCACAATGCAAAAACGTTCTTTGTAATTTTCAATTTTAATTTAATTTCAACTACTTATGTTAAATTATAGTGCTGTGGTAATTTAACATATAATTGGTAAAGCATTTGCTTCAAGGCCTAGGAAAAACACAGCAAAAAACCTAGACACAGCAAAAGTTAAAATTAAAATCAAAATTAAGACATATCATTATGCTTTTTTTTAATTATAAGATGCCAAAACCTATTTAAACGGAGATTTTCTTCTTGTCTATTAAAATTATTCGGGTGTTTATATATTTCAATAGCTTCACGTTGCAAACGAACATAATAATGGGTTTGTCTTGACAATATTTCCATATTGTCAAATTGAATGTCATGATTTAGATTATTCAGGGCATGGTCAGCCACAGCAGACCTCTCTGGTTGACCCAATCTACAAAATCTCATATGTTCTTTGCGTCTTGTATCAAAGCTACATTTTGTGGTCCCGATGTATACTTTTCCACATGAACAAGATAACTTATACACTCCGGAAGATGACAAAGGGTTTGACACATCTTTAGGTGATCTTAAATGTTCTTTAATTTTTCTTGTAGGTTTAAAAATAGTCCTAATGCCATGTTTGATTAGGATTTTTTCAATTCTATTTGTAACATTAGCTATAAAAGGAAGAAAAGCATTACCAACAGTAAGAACTGGTTTTTCTTTAATATTACGTCTAGAAGGTGTGATAACATTATTAATATCTGTAAGTGAATATCCATTATCTTGTAAGGATTTTGTTAAATATTTATATTCATCCTTCAAAAATTCAGGGTCACAAATTGGTTTTGCTTGATCTACTAAAGATTTAATTACACCAATTTTTTGACGTGGATGGTGGTTGGATAATTTATGAAGGTATCTATCAGTGTGTGTCGGCTTTCTGTAAACCTTAAAAGATAGTGAATTATTATTTTTTAGATATTAATATGTCAAGAAATGGTAAACTTCCATTAGTTTCTTTTTCCATGGTAAACTGAATACTAGGATGTATACCATTTATAAAAACCAAAAACTCATGCAGTGCTTCTTCTCCATGTCTCCAAATAACAAATGTGTCATCTACATATCTATACCAAACTGAAGGTTTTTTAGGTGTATTTTGTAACGTTAATGTTTCAAATTTTTCCATACAAAAATTAGCTATAACAGGACTAAGGGGACTACCCATTGCTACACCTTCAATCTGTTCATAAAATTTACTATTCCACTGAAAATAAGTTGTAGTAAGACAGTGCTGAAAAAGATTGGTTATGTCCTTTGGAAAAAGATGATCAATGTATTCAATAGTTTCTTTTAGAGGTACTTTTGTAAAAAGTGAAATAACATCATAACTATCCATTATATCACCCTCTTCAATTTTGAAACTATGCATTTTTTCAACAAAGTCGGCAGAATTTTTAATGTAATGGGGTGTTTTTCCTATATGAGGTTGTAATAACAATGTAAGATGTTTTGCAAGGTTATATGTAGGAGAACCAATTGCACTAACAATAGGCCTTAAAGGAATATTAGGTTTAAGAATTTTTGGTAAACCATATAGTTTTGATGAAATAGCTTCAGAGTTAGATAGTTTCTTTTTTATTTCTTCAGGAATAGATGATAATTTAATCAGCTCTTTAGTTTTTAAAAGAAACTTTTTTGTTGGATCTTTTGGTATTTCACGATAAGTTTCTGGTCCCAACAATTGTTCTATCTTAGTGTTATAATCGTTCATATTTAATATAACAGTTGCATTACCTTTATCTGATTTTAATATTATAATACTTTCATTGCGTTTAAGATCAAGTAAAGCATGTCGTTGACGAAAGGATAAGTTGCTCTTTGGAGGTTTTGTTTTATGTAATATGTTAACGGTGTTATATCTAACTTCATTAGCAGCATCAAAAGGTAATAATTTAATGGAGTTTTCGATGTTGGAAATTATATCTTCAAAAGGTATTACTCTTGGTGTTATCGCAAAATTTCCTCCTTTAGAAAGCGCTTCAATAGCATAATCTGAAACAACATTATCAGAAAGGTTTATAACTGTTTTTTTTATAATCAATAGATGGTCTATTATTTTGTTGTTTGTATAATTTATTAAATTTTTCTTTCTGACGTTGACATGAGATGTCAAAATTTATTTTCATAGATTTAAACGTTATAGAATCAATTTTATCCCAATCTTCTTTATTCTATATAGATGAAATTTCTAAATGTAAATATAAAAGATTTTTATCGGTGTTATCCAATAACTTCCTAGTAATATGTATTTGATTACGCAGAAGAGCATTTTCAGTTCTGTAAATATTATTCGCTTGTTTGTTATAAAAATTTCTTTTAATATAGATAAACTTTGGGATAATCTTTTGGTCTCGGCATCGTAATAAAAAAGTGAGTGATGATAATATTTTCGTATGATATTTGTTTGTTTTTAGATAATTAAATATATGCTTCAGGCAAGTATATAATATTTGATTAGAAACTAAGAATCAATTACTTATACAAAACTACCTCTAACTACTTACAGTAAAAAAATTCACTTTGATCTGAAGGAAGACCAAGAGTTTTCCAATATCAGTGAAAAAGAAAACAAATTAAATTAAAGGATTAAACGAAAATCTAACTTTACCGTTTCAATGAATTATTTTTTAGAAAAATGTGTTCTCATATTACTGATATTACTAGTAGGATACAACTTTCTCACAAGCTTAGATGCATTCAAAATATGATTTTAGATTCTACTATTTTGTGAAGAAAAGTAATGTTAATTTAATGCGGTCCATCAATAAAGCACAAATTTCAATAAAACTAATTGTTTTGTTCTACAAAAATAGAAAATAAATGGCCGGCACTCTTATGTCCCAATCGTAGCTGAAGTGGGATACATATGTCCTACCTGTAAGCTAAGAAGGGACAACTGACAAGATACACAAACCAAAAGAGTACAAACTAAAAAAAAACTAGTTGTGAAATACTGAAAAGCAGTCTTAATATAATAAAAGGTTACAGCCTGTACTGATGATTTTCGTCCTCTTCTCAATTTTTTGCAAAGTGCATTTTTGTCCGAGTTGGCCTTGGAACGGTAAATGATCGTGTACATTTACAAGATTTCTTGAAGAGTTTGATGGTCTAACAACGGCTCTTTACCTTATAATACCCAAATTGATTAAAGGTTATGCTAAATTGACTAGGAATGTAATTAAATGGACCTCACAATTTTTTTTTAATAATTGTTGTCCTGAACAGGCTAAGTTTAGCCTACCGTCGAGTTCTGACAATTAGTTCGAAAGATCTATACCTCCTATATACAGGGTGTTCTAAAAGTCCATCAGGAAACTCTGAGAGGAGATTCTACAAGCTAAAATAATAGCAGTTTGTAAAGAAATTTTTTTTAGGATTGTCATTTGTTTGCAAGTTACGGCTTGTCCAAGACCAATTTTTTTATTTTATTTATTAACGATTCTGGTTTTACAAAGAGATAGCGTTAGATAGTGGAATTACACGGACAAAGTATGACAGATTCTCCTATTTTATAATAATAACAAGTACCAATTACAGGACAAATTGAAAAAAAACTAAATCCAAATACATAAACACCAATACCAGAGAAACTACTACACACATAAGGATTATAAGTTACTTTTCTGACTAAACGGTTGCATTTATCGGCTTGAATAAAGAGCACATATTTTTTTCTAATATTGTTTCTCTTTATAATAATGTTCATATTTTTGCGATGTTTGGCAAGAGAAAAAAGTTATCAACAAAACAAATTTTGAGTTTTAGGTAAAGTGCCCTCTAACGGCGCATAATGGAACTTTTTTGTTACTGCTCCAATAGAACTTGATCTAATTAGTAAGTATGTCAAATGAGAGACTAATCGACCTTGAACTGCAGAAGTTATTTAAAAAGAAAATTTTAAAAAATCGGTCTTCCACAAGCCGTAACTTGCAAACAAATGACAATCCGAAAAAAAATTTTCTTACAAACTGCTATTATTTTAGCTCGTAGATTCTCCTCCCGGAGTTTCCTGATGGACTTTTAGAACACCCTGTATATAGGTGTTACAGGAAATTTATTGCTTCGAGGCATGGGACATTCAATTCAGTTCCATCTTTTTGTCTTCTTTGTATAGGTGATATCTCGTTTTTTTACTAATAGTATTCCTGAACAAGTTAAGATTTGCTTTACGTGCTAAAGCATTCATGAACAGTGGGAGGGGGTTAGGGATATTGTTAGCCTGCCGAGGAATGTTTATGAACAGCTACCATAGATTTGCTTAAACCAAAGTTTAGACGAAAACAGGAACTGGATAGTGTATTCCACAATTTGGTGGCCGTGTGGAAAAATGTACATTGCGCCCGTTTAGTGTGACAATATAAAATTTGGAGTGCGGAATTATGGAGTTAATGGGCAAATCGAGTGTTCCTAGCCTAGATGGCCTGCGAAAGTATTGCGGAGGCACACTTGCCGTTATAATAGCGATAGAACAGAGGAAGAACCCAAACTACTCGTCTATGCTCAAGGGACTGTAGGCCAGACGGGTCATTTATAAGTCTTACAGCTCTTTTATCAAAGGCGTATTGGGGAGCACTGACTCAGAGGTGGGAATTGTATTCCAGATGAGGTCGAATTTGAACCTTATACAGTAAAAGGAGTTGTTGCGATGTGAAGTACTGTTTAGATCTGTATAGGAAGTCGTTTACGGGCAGCTGTTTTGCTGGCTGACATAAGGTGGTCAACCCATGGAAGGTTCGATGATACAGACATCCCTAACATAGAAATAGAGTTTGAAAACTTGAGACCTAAGCCATTCATATTTACAGCAGCAAATGATCGGTCTTTCTTGGCGGACACAAGGCAACACTGGGTTTTGTCGGCGTTGAACGTGAGTAGATTAGTCCCTCCCCATTCCAGGATACGTTCTAAGTCACTGTTGATTGAGGCTGCCATTTTCACTTTAACGTCCTGGCTAGATTTACTGTTGTGGGAAAACTAAGGACTACAATGTAGACTGATGTCGTCTACAAAGCAATGGGTTTCGGGTTAGTTGTTGAGGAAATGAGGTCATTTATGCATAGCAGGAAAAGTGTGGGAGCTATCACTGATCTTTGGGGTACGCCCGCGTTAATAGTAGTTTCGAAAATAAGCCATCGAGGACAACGCGTATACATCTTTTATTAAGAAAGCTGAAGATTCAATTGATGGGCGTATCGGATAAGCCAAACGAGGTGAGCTTGGTAAGTAGGCACTTGAGCTAAATCTGGTCAAAAGCCTTTGAAATATCTAAAGCTACTACGACTGTTTCATCGGACCTTTCTAATGTGTTATTCGAAAGTTGGGTGACATATGAAGGAAGATCATCTATTGAACGACTCTGAACCCATACTGGTGGCCGCAAAATGATCAACAAAGAGGTTGGTTTTGTCAGCAGGATCAGCTACTACAGTTCGGTGACGAGACGTCATGGGAGGAAAAGAAGGTGTACTAAAGTTTTTACTGATGGCTGTAGCTAAGGACCAAAATTTACGACTACCCAAAGAACATGAGACTAATTCTTTGCATTTACGTTCTTCAAACATATTTTTGGCCTTCGTGATGGTGCTTTCGCAACTATTCTTTGTGGCAATATAGTCGCCGTGATTTTCGACAGATTTATTTGATTTACATTTGGTAGAGTTTATGTTTTTGCGATAATACATCAGTGCAAGCCCTATTAAACCATGGTTGGGAACGGGCATGACCTACGAGATTATTTTTTGGGAATGTATAACACCATACCCATCAAGACAGCTTCAATTATTGAAGAAGTGGACCGTTTAAAGCATTACTCACACCAGGGGAAGGTTATAAAAAATCTCACAGTTCGCTCCAGTCAGCTGATTTAAACCACCACCATGTTTTTTGGGAATGTATAAATCCATAGTTTTGTATGTTTTACGAATAACAGTAGGATTTGGTTATTTCGATTAGGCAGTGTTCTGACTGACCAAGTCGGGGAAGGACTCTTGTTTTATAGACAATTGAGTTAAATGTAAGGAATAGGTCTAGGAGATATGGAGTGGGGTTAGGGTTGTCACAGATTCTGGTGGGTTCGGAAATCATTTGTGTGAGATCACAGGATACAGCAAATGCTTCTACACTATGTCCTACGGGATTAGTTGTAGATGAAAATTGAAGCCAATTGAAGTTGTGGATATCAAAATCTCCCAGAAATAGAGATATCGCAAGATGGAAACTGTGATAAGAGGTAGTCTATTTTCAGACTAAGGTAATATAAAGATCTTGGAAGTTATTATCATTGGGAGACCTATACAAACAACAATAGAATTTCACAAATTGGTGCCCAGAGTGTTTGAACTAAATGACGTCGAGTTTGTTGTTTTCCAAAGTGGACATCCTTTTACAACCTACGTTGTCGTTGGTATACGGGCATACCCCGCCTTTAAGGCGGAAGTTAGAGTGGAGGTTGTATCTGGAAAATTGTAGGTCAGGTGAATCAGCGCTTCCAGGGGAGACGTGTTATGTTGCAGTAATGTATCCGAACGTTGGTACTTTTGATGACCGAGGTCGCTAGAGTCCTGCCCTCCCGGGAATCCGAATGGCATAGGATTTTATTCCCGGCAGATCTTGCTCTTCTTAATCTTGATTTTGGCGTTGATGAATTTTTGCCCCCCCCCCCCCCAAATCTATGGACGGATCGACGAATCAATGTGAGGCTGTGGGCGTCTTTCCCTACTCACCTGGGGTATAGCGTCTGTTTTAGAACTCGTAATTTTAAGGGTTTAGCAGTTAAAACGCCACGCTTGGCTAGTGCGTGTTAGCGAGTACATACCGAATATATGTGACAATTTGACAAAACGATAACTTCTTTCCAGTGCTTCCAAAAGTATGCGGCAACACCTTGGCCTCTGTATAAGAATTAGATATCTCCCTTCTTCATTTGCTTATTTTGAAAAGTAGGTACATATTTTCTGTTGATCATAAAAGTTCCGATTGCTGTGAATTTTGAAAATCAGACTTAACATTACCCTGGACATCCTCAGCTGTAGTGAAATCATTATTAAAAACAGTATAATTTGACAATAAATTATCAACTGTAACATATGACTTCCTTTTTTTATGCACAGATTATCATGATTTATTAGATTAGTTTGTAGGAGTACATTTTCTCTGATTTAGACTTTTCAAAAGTTTCGTCCATGCTTTCTATAACTGATAATGTTTTGCTTTTATCACTGCAAAAGTATTCCGGTTCATACCTAGACCCGGAATCGTCGTATGGGTCCTCTATTTCAGAATCGGAGAGCCGATACATTTCTATGTGTGAAGCTAAGTTTCCAATTTTATTGATACTAAGTGCCTTTTTCCTAAAAATAATAAGCAAAAATGGGAAGACTCTGTTTTACCAACTTGTTTTAATTTTCATTTCACATGAAAACTAATATTTGTTTCAATAAATATCAATTCAAACTTACCTTTGCGCAATTATTGTAGAGATTAAGAAGCCAATTAGATTAGACTTATGTTTTTAATTAAAAAGGAGATATGTTATATGTTTAATTAGATAAAGCTGACTTCTAGATTTCAAGCCCAACACAGGCACCTGTCCTTTACCATTAGCAATGTGCACTAAGCTACCATCTACGCACAGTTTACTTTTATTTCCCCAACCACTCTAATTTTAAAGTCATTACTTCCATATGAAATCAATGGGATATTAGACCATTGACTTTAACAAAGTCAATGATTAGACTTAATCACATTCCCACAGTGTTTTAATTGCTTTAATATTCCAAATGGAAGCACACTTACTTCTGATCTTTTATCTAGCTTAAAATGTACTTTGCTATCACCTATTTTTATCTTTTGTAAACACATAAACCTTTAAGTTCCATTGTCCAGGGACCCTATGCATTTGGTGATGACACTGTAGATATTAAATTTGTCATCACATTCATCTTCTATTTCATGCTCTTTCATAACGTCAACTCTGTTGTTTCTTTGAGCTTTACACATTGACGTGAAATGGTTGTTCCCATGACAATTACCGCATTTTTTCCATATGTCGGACACCTTTCTTTCACATGTTTATACCCACAATAACCACACTGAATTTCGTTTCTAGTATCACATTCCTCTTTAACTACATCTTTTCCTTTTCTTCGTTTGATGGAACTGATGATTATTTCTGATTGTAGTTCTTTTACCTGAGATTTACTGGCTTCTGCTGCTCTGCAATAATCTGTAGCTTTAGACAAAGATAAACTGGATTCTCGCAGTAATCTTTCTACCCCTATTCTAAGTGCAGTTAGTAGGTGAACAAAAGATTGCTCTAATTTATTTCTTTTGCAAGTAGTATTCTTCAAATTTCTTAACTACATTTAAGGATGTTTCAGCATCACCTTTGAATTAGAATGAGTTATATAATTCTAGTCTGTCGTCTCCTATTAAATTTAGAAACTTTCTTGTTTTCAAATACATTTCCTTCCAAAGATAAAGGCTCTGGTGGTTTAGGATAAGTTTCCATCTTCAACACTTTAATTCGATGGTGAATTGTCACCACAATATTGTAATACAGTTGTTTTTCTATACATTCATTTGAAATTTCAGATTTCCATTGAAGTTTTCTCAATATCCGCATGTAATTAATTACCTGACACCATGTTTCATTTAAGGTTTACATTATAAAATCATAAAAGATTCAAGAACATTTTTAATTATCAAAAACTATGTGTATGTCTAAAATTTAATTTAATGTCATTCATTATCAAGTCATCTTGTAACTTAGAAGAACAAGTAACATTTAAAAACTGTTGCCAAATTATCTGCCATAATGCTTTCTCATATATGTAAATAAATAACTTCAAAGCCCACAATACCTGAATTTGAGTCATATCGGTTTTTAAAAAAGATAATTCCCCATTTTTGATCCGCCATTTTGAATCTTTTAATTTTGGCAAATGATTTATTCTTAGCGGTCTTAAAAACTCCCAATACCTGACTTTCAAAAAAATTTTGCACCCTAAAAATGGTGCGCCACTGGCAGTTTTAAATTTTTTTTTATTGAGATAGGGGAGCGCAGGGCACATTTGACATAGTTTTTGTTATTAATTTAAAAGAAAAAAACTATAACTGTTTTTTTAATAAAAACTTCTTGAAATATTGATACAAATGATTAAAACATATAAAATGTAACTGTTTATTTTTTAAACTTTTTGGATAAACAAATATTATTTTTTTAAATGCAAAAAGTCAAATGTGCTCCACATTAACATATCACTGGGGCAGTATTGACATAACGTTAATAAGATGCTAATCAAAGTTAATTCTAGACCATACATGTTAAAAACCTATTTAATATTATAGCTGTCTAAAATAACATCAAATACGATGTATTTGTTTATTAAAACTGGATCTGGCATAATTGCAATGATATCTTCTTGGTTAACTTCAGGAATATCGTCAACTTCTGGATAAAAAAACCTGTTTTTATTAAACTTTCTTCTTAGGAACTTTATATTGAATTCGTTAAATCCTATTTCTTTCAAAACCTTTCCTATATAATATACAATTGTTGTTTTTGTCGGAAACTGTACCAAAACAAAATTGTCTACTTCTAATTTCTGATCCTCTGTTAAATATTGTTGTTAAATACATCTCGCTTTAGTCCCTTTTTCATCACCTCTTTTTCTCGCTTCTTTTGATGTCTGTCGAGTATCTTTTTATATTCTGGTGAATCTGTGTAGATGGTTGACTTTCTTTTTTGTCTTCCTTTCGAGACTTTGGAACAGTTTTCATGGTCGAAATTGGTCGTATGATTGCAGGAGAAATTGTTTGCTTTTTTTCCAATAGTGAACTAGTGTCGGATGTAGATACAACTGGTTCGAATGATTTTAATTCTGGCGTTTTCGTATTGGATATATCTAATATTTCCGTTAATTCATTAATAGTTCAGATTCCTGGCTCACAAAATCAGAATCCTTAAATGCGTTTGGATTAAACGGAAAAACTCCAGGCTTTCGAAAGCCTGCCAATATATTTTTTGCGTAAAAGCATCCAAGAAAGAACATGATGATATTTCCCCAATATCGTACAATGAAACCGTCCGGCCAACATTGTTAATCATCCAATTGTTTAATGCCCGCTTTAGCGCTGCTTTAAAGGCCCCAAACACGACAACGTCTAAGGGTTGAATTTTGTGGGACGTATGAGGCGGAAAGGATAAAAGAATAATACTGTTTTTAGAGAAACATTCGACTGCGCTGACTGTGACATGAGTGTCGTGGTTGTCTACCAGCAACAAAATATGCTTACCAGGTTCAGGTTTTGGATCAAGATGTTTTTTTGTTTCAAGACGTCTAAAAACAGTTCAGCTGTTATCCACCCACTTTTGTTACATAAACCCAGGTTTTCTACTGGAGTTCCTCTCATGAAACTGTCCTTCAGACGCACCCTTGGAACAATATATACGGGAGGCACGGAATTGCCTGAAGCAGTAATAATTCCCACAAATGTTATAAGGGACCCCCTTTCAGCTGAACTGCCTGACCAATTTGATTTTGTACCAATGTTGCGATCACTTTTGGTTGATTCAAAACTATAAATAAAATGCATTAATAAGAACATACAAATGTAATTCAGTTAATTGGTTATACCTGTCTCGTCAAGATTAAGAATTCTTGAAGGATCGAAATTGTATTCCATTAGAACTATTTCAAGGTACTCATAAAACTCTGTCACACTTTGTTTGTTAAATCCTTTAATCCTTGCAAGGCTAGTGTTCTCAGGTTTTCGCAAAGAAAGTATATTTTTATGTCGCTTCATAAAATTTAAAATCCAGTCTCGTCCTGTAGCTTTATTATTCTCCCATTCCTTTGGCATGTTTTTGTTGTCTTTTAAAGCGTACTCGTAACCTAAGGACCGCACTTGCCTATTGTTCAAGCCGTAATTTAAATTGCAACATTTTCGTAGATAATCGACTAACAATAATTCTTCGGAGTTAGTAAAAACCTGTCGACTGGTGTACTTGGATGAAAACTTTTGACCCTCATCGTCATCGCTTTAAGCTTCTGCTCCTGAATCACCTGCTTCACCATCTTTATTTTTAAGCTTCTTTAGACGATATAGTAATGTCGTTCTTTTTATATTATAAATACTAGCTGCTCGCTTACATGAATATCTTCCTGTCCTAACATCATTAACAGCCTTTTTAATATCATCTTCGTCAATATAACATCTATTTGTCTTTTTTTTATAAGTTCTTACCATGATGAAATCTAAAAATTAAAATAAGCAACTCGAGAACACTTAAAAATTATACCTTGAATATGATCATTGTCATATGCAAATCCGGTGGGGCAGATGTGACATATAGCAAATGTGCCCCACCCCCTCGCAAATCAAAAACTGAAAGTTCCCTGTTATAACCTTAAAATATTTAGAGGCTGTTTATATCAAACATTCCGAAGAAATGTTGTATTATTTCATTGAAATAATAGGCTTAAACAAAAATACATCACTAATGTACCTGCATATAAATGTTTCGCTGTTATTATAAGCTAATTTATACAAAACCAAAAACACACTTTCAACAAGTGTAATATTGCACCCAAATGAAGTTAGGTGCGTAATCTATCATGTCTAGAGGCAGATAATGAAAATTTTAATATTTAGGCGGCAAATTTGAGTTTGTCAAAACTGCCCCACTGTCAAATGCGCCCCGCGCTCCCCTAATGTTTTACAAATTAACAAACTTGTAAAATTTATCATTAGCCCACAATACCTGAATTTTATTCATGTCCGATTTTAAACACGATAATCCATTTTTGATCCGCCATTTTGAAAATTTGGCAAATGATTTATTCTTAGGGATCTTAAAAACCCTCAATGCTCGACTTTCAAAAAAATCGGTTGATAAATTAAAAATGCACAATTTTGCACCCTAAAAACGGTGGCCACTGGTTATTATATATTTTTTTATTTTGAAATTATACAAAAAAGTATTAGTTTGTTATTTTAATTATGTAACTTTTTAAAATTTGAAGCAATGATTTTTTTTAGTTTTCTGATCCCCTAAAAATGCCCCGCCACTGGTTGAATCAGACACGAAATTGTTTTTTCTAAAAATATGTTTAGGCCACAAAACCTCGATTTATGTAATTGAAAATTAAAACCAATTACATAACTTTCTCTTTATATGTATGTATATGAGAAAGCAATATATAACGCAATTATCAACAATAATATGTTAAGTGCATAATGACTTGCCCATAATACTGGGTAACGGGCTGCATGAACGCTTGTTGTGACAAAAATTTGCCAGCCAGAACATTTTTTCAAGCAACAAGCAAGAATGCATTCTTAGCCAGTATTATCGAAGAAAAGGAACTATGAACAAAATATGTTTTACTTGCCTATTGCATAAGTTTAATACTGAAAACTGTGTAAAAAATTAATCTCGTCTATCGAGTATACAGGGTCCGGCAACAAGAGCGCCTTCTTCTATATCTTACGTTTTATATAAGCTAGATTAATAAAATTTGGAATGCAGTTATAGTTTAGTTGTGTGCATGTTTTAAAATTATTCACGCGAATACAGGTTGTTTATTTAAAGAGGACCAAATTATTATAAAAAAATTTAAATGGAACACCTTGTATATTATTACTTTTTTGAATTCTACACATTGTTTCTAACAAATTCGCAATATATTTCCCTATCCCTAAATATAGCCGTTTTTGAGTTTTTATAATGACATAATTGCATACAGGGTGCTTATAGTTGACTTGCCAATCAACCATTATTCGAACTAGTAAAAGTTTACTTTTTCAAATAAAACACCCTGTATATTATTACATTTTTGGTTTCTACATATTAACCCTTTTCAGTTCACCATTTTTCAAAATGTATAAGATTATTGAGACATTTTTAAATCTATGGCCTCATATAGATAAAAAAGAACATCATAAAACAATTATATTATACATTAAAAAACGCAACATATATTATGATAGAAGACTAATTACAATTTTTGTACCGGAGGCATTGCATGTTAACAAGAATTTGACAAATATTTACTTCAATTTCAAGTGAAATTCTAAAATCAAGTGTGCTTCTTATAAAAATTGAATGTTTGACGTAAATAAATATAACTGTAGTTACCCATTTACGAGTGTTATTGTTAGTAATCAAGATTTTTATAAAATGAATTTTACACAAAATGAGTTAGTTGATATGATATTCGTGTTGGGTGCTGCTGAAAGAAACTGTTTATTGGCCAGCAGAATTTATGCTGAAAGATATACAGATAGAAGACATCCAAACGCAAGATCGTTTCAGAAAGTTATGAGTAGATTTATTGCAACTTCATGTGCCAATTACTCCAAACATGAACGTGTTAAACCTTCTACAAATGAAGATAGTGAATTGAGGGTTCTTCTCGACATCGAAGAGGATCATCACAGAAACCAAAAGGACATAAGTGAAATAGTTGGTATAAGTGAGAGATCAGTAGGCCGTCTTTTTTTACAGAAGAATCGCTTACATCCCTATCATATTCTGTTACACCAAGAATTGAGCGATACAGACTTCGATCATCGAGTAAGATTTTGTAACTAGGCCAGAGAAAATATTACTCAAAACCCAAATTTTTTATAATATTTTATGGACAGACCAATCAACATTTTATAAGAATGGATTTGTTAATACACATAATTTTCATTATTATTCCTGAGAAAATCCACATTTATTAAGACAAGTTGATAATCAACATAAGTAAGTGGTCTTTAAGTGTCTGGGGTGCCATCGTTGGGGATTATGTCATCGGTCCATTCTTTTTGATGGACACTTGAATGGTGAGAAGTACCTTAACTTTTTGCGTAACGATTTGCCGGGCTTATTAGAAAATATTACTCTTGATATTAGAGCCACAATGTGGTATCAACATGATGGCGCTCCTGCTCACTACTCTGCAGATGTAAGAGATTATCTCAATAGAGTCTTTCCAAATAAATGGATTGGGCGAAATGGACCTGTAAGGTGGCCAGTTAGGTCCCCTGATCTGACAAGAATAGATTTCTTTTTATAGGAAACCACCAACCACTGCCGAAGATATGCATAATCGTATAACACAGGCTTTTCATAGCATTACTCCTGAGTTGTTGCGTAGAGTTGAACAATCTTTTAAAGATCGACTTCAGGTCTGCATCCGAGAAAACGGACAACATTTTGATCAATTATTATAAATCATTATCGCTAATGATTAGCGTTAAATAATTTTTTTTTTTATTTTATTAGTTTTGTATTTTTAGAAATAATTTTAATAATTATAGTGTATTAGTTTCTGTTGCGTTTTTTAATTTGCAATAAAATTGTTTTCCACTGTTTTTTTTTTTCTATTTATACGAGGCCATGGATTTAAAGAAAATGTTCCAATAATCTAATACATTTTGAAAAATTGAAAATAATTAGGAAACGGCTATATTTAGGGATAGGGAATTGTATATCGAATTGATAAGGGTTAATATGTAGAAACCAAAAACGGAATAATATACAGGGTGTTCTATTTGGAAAAGTAAACTTTTACTAGTTGGAATAATGTCTGATTGGCAAGTCAATTGTAAACACCCTGTATGCAATTATGACATTTTCTTTGCATTATAAGAAAGCTCTATCTTTGTACTTGTTCTGATATGAATTAGATAACTTTTGTTTTTTTTTTCAACGGTTAAGGAGGTACATTTTTAAAGCTACCTCTGTAATTTCATTTTTTTTATAAAAATCGACATAACTCAAAACGGCTATATTTAGGGATAGGGAAATATATTGCGAATTTGTTAGGAACAATGTGTAGAATTCAAAAAAGTAATAATATACAGGGTGTTACATTAAAATTTTTTTTATTACAGTTTGGCCATCTGTAAATAAACAACCTGTATACACGTGAATAATTTTAAAATATGCACACAAGTAAACTATAACCCTATCCCAAATTTTATTAATCTAGCTTATATGAAACGGAAGATATAGAAGAAGGCGCTCATGTTGCCGGACCCTGTATATAGTAACTGTATATTTAATTTTTATAAACAATTCATTTTTTGTAGTTACCTGTGATATGTAACATTTATCAGTTAATTGAAATGTGATTGGTTCAAAATTCGAAATTTGTGCTTGTATTTCAGTCACTACGTGCACTATTAAACTGAGATACATGTTTCTTGACGATTTTACAAGCCAAAGTATGTAACTTACGGTTGGGACAGATATTATGTGCTTTAATATATAAATAGTTCCTAATAGGTTCAAAATAATCTAATTTAGGACATATATGTAACAATAGTAATCCTACGTCATTTGTGGATGAATCAAATTTTGGGACAGATATAACCTGCCAGTATCGAAAATGGTAATAGACAGAATGGGGATCATTTATTGGATAAGGTCACAAACAAATTCAGACAGAACAAAAGCATATTTACTATCTGGATGAAATGTGCATAAACGAAGGGTACATGGTTTCAAAAGTGTGTTACTTAAAATGATTAAAATCGTGGGATTTATGGCATACAAATGAAATTAGAAATACTAAAAATGATATCTATTACACATTTCTAATATTTGTATGTTTTTACCTTTAATTTTAAGTGGTGCAGAGCTTTTCCGTAACTTATGCTTTGACTTTCGTACACATCTTCCGGATGATTAATGTGTTTTTGTATTTCAATATCCACTGTAGCAATATGATTATTGTCAGGATAGTTTTGGCATAATTTTGTTCAAGTATGATCTCTTACAGGAAACTAAAAAAAACTTATTCCATTGTTTTTTGTTAATAAAGCAATTCACGTGATGCATCTAAGGTTTATAACCATAATTTTATTCAAACAAAACACGTAAGTTCAGGACTATAATTTGATTTATATCAAATCCCAAGATCTTAGGTACAGTTACGTTACGACAGTTAGATCTCAAAGCTCATATGTGCCTCTGTTTTACATAATTGTGAATGAATTGGTACATACCAATTTTAGTTTTTCACCCTGTAAATTATATTATTTATATCACCATCTACTAGTTACAAGGTGTAATAGCAAATCATTAAAAGATGTCGCTGTTACTCAAAATAAAATATGTCAACACAGAATTTACTAACGGTTATCGATATGACAACTTCTCGCATGGTTTTTACATTATGTGTACACAATGTTTAAATTGTTATGGGCAAATATAGTGTTAAAGTGTTTAAGTTACCTAGGATCTACTTAACAAATAATCTTTACATAAACACAAGTGATTAAACAACAATTAGTGGAATTGAAAACATACGCATGCGTAGTAAGCAAATAAGACAAAGGTTTAACATGTATTTCATCAAACAGTCAGCTGTACAAGAAATGGCTTAGAAGATTTTGGGTGTGTTTTGTTGTGCTTGTGAACTTTGTGTTGTGCGAAACAATGCTCAGTGAATGTGGATATGTGGTATTTTTGCTCCTTTTAGTTCCCTACATTGAAACTGGTAAGTTTAATATAAGTATTGTATTATTTATCGGATTCCGTGCTAGCCTCCCCTACAGTAGGTCTACGCACTTGCTCTTTGTTTGAATAATAAAAATAACAATTTGCAATTCTAAACCCTATTTCATTTATTTATAATCCATATTAATAATATGAAAATTAAATTCATTTCAACTTCGTTGTTGCTTCAACCTATAATTTTTGTTATTGCAACTGGATGCACTTGGTGTAGTTTTGCAATCAGTGCAATTGTTTAAATACTGTAAATAATAAACAAAAACAAGTCTCCTTGACATAAATGACCAAAATGTTGACTCATTTACAAGTCAGCTATATTTTGTTGACTTGTCTACGTGATACATCTGTCACAATTTTGATTAAAAATTAAAAGGAAAGTTTTTTAATTAATAAAACGGACCTTTTTCAATTTCTGTACACAACAATGCTCATATTTTATTTACAAACACTAACTTAGATTTATTTATAATTTTAGAATTTTTAACCTTGCCCTTTAGTTATAAAGGATATTAGGCAATTAATTTTTGTTTGCAGCAATGAATGCTATGCAGAATTTATGATTTGTAGGAGTGACAATATTTTATCCCTCATAAAACGGATGTTTCTTCAGGCTTTTCTGAAGAAAACCCTGGGAATTATGAAATTAAAATTTCAAATTAAGACAAGTAATTAATATTAAACATTAATATTCTTTTCTTCAAATTGTTTGTTAATGTTTGCGGATGATGGTTTGTTTTTAAAATTGTGGTTTGATAAAAGAAAAATGATGTTTTAGGCAGATTAGAATTAGGTAAATTAATATTAATTTGTTGAAAGCTGTTATTTCAGGAAAAAACTGATTGCTTTTAGTAATATTTAAAAGTTAATTAAATCAGAAATGAGAAAATTTGGAAAAGAGCAAGGATTTATAAGCTGAATAGAAATGTTATTTAAAAACTACTTGAAGATTATATTTATTTTAGATGTGCCGTTTTAAAATTAAAGCATGATTGTGGATTTTGAATAAACTTGTCGAAACTTGTCTAGACTATTTTCTATTTTTAGTGGTTATGTTATGTTATGCGGTTTTTATTAGTAAATTAAAGTAAAATTGCAGAATATATATACTTCTAAAATAAAAAAAACTCGAAACATTCCCTTTTTTATGTGCTGACTTCATATTTAAATTTTATTTTTGTGAAATAAAGCCTGGAGTAAACGCATTTATCTCGAAAGGTCACAACAGTTGCAACCTATGCGCTTGAAATACCAAAGTAATAATTGCATTTTTGAGACTAGACAGTTTTTTACCGTGTTATAAACCAACGGAACATAAAATGGCATGATTAGGGACAAATTTCGTAGACAACGACAGAAACATTAATTTTATCTGTGCAACGTTAATATTGAATACACAATTATGCTTCACTCCCCTTAGAAAATAAGTGATCTACTTCACCACGCAATATGCCAATTTTACCCCTAATAATTATTTATAGGTAATGTATTATTTTACCTTTCAACTCTAATTCGTTTTTAGTAAATTTTAAGACACATGGAAACCTGGTGATGAAAGATATTCATTTACTGTTTGCTGTAAATAATAAAAAATGTCTAGTGTGGAACAACACACGACGTTACAAACCTACAAAGTGGAAATTGAAAGAAATGAAATACTTGTAATACTAATAATTTTTTGAGATAATTATGGAACCTCTTTTTTAATACGTTCATAACCAAAATAGACAACAATAAAAACAAAAACCATAATCTGTCAGATGGACGTTTAAAACTTCATGCCAAATAGAGGTTAGTAGACATCTAGATGCTAACTTGAAAAAAAATCCAACGCCCCCCCTTCGATAATACAGTTTAAGCATTTTCAATCTTGTTTCATTAATTTTTAATGCATTTTGGCTTCGCATTACTTTAGGATGGGCCAATAGTGCGTCGGTGGAAGATTTAATAAGGAATATTTCTAAAGTTTGTTGGTGGTGGGTGTCGGGGTATCCTTAAGGCTACAAACCTAAAATATTTTCACTTGAATCGCAAAGTTTATACAGGGCCTGTATGTTATTGCATATTTGGATTTCTTGGTCAATTCTCGCGCGATTTTATGTATCACACATGGTACGTAAAACGAATCGTTTGGCCGCAATTCGCCATTTTTACAAAAAGTAGATGTCTGAAAAACATTAAATATCGCTGTGATCACAATACTTAGAAGGCCATGACTCTGCGATGTTACTAGGCATGAAATGTACTAGTGTACACCGGACGGTCTAATCCGAATTCATCTCGTGTTTAAAGAAGCAGGTTGCTACAGGTTTAAAAAACCGGGGAAAGTCAGGGAATATGGAAAACCGGGAAAAGTCAGTGAAAAAGCACATAATTCGGGAAATTTCCGTAATCTTCATGAGGCGGCAGCTACATATTTTCACGGCACTACGCCACTGTAAAAGTAGATCATCATTCGCTGTATATTTCCACCCACCGCGGATGATATAAATATTACCCTGCCTCTCTTCTCATTTTAAACTTGTATCTTTCACGTTTGTCAGCTAAATTATCATTCTTTACCTTAATTGCTCGAAAAACTGAAAAATTTCTTTCCGAGTTTCAAAGTGATGCACCCTTAGCACCTTTCTTTTACGCAGACCTTATCAAACATAGATATCTTCGTTAAATGGAGTAAGTTCTGTCGAACATTTTGTATGTCTGTAATGAAAGAAGTTTCTGCGCCCGAGTTATTCCTGTCATTCTTCAAGAAAATACTGATTCTGAGCAACGGCAATGCTTTTGTTGAGCGTGGCTTCTCAATTAATAAAGAGTTGGTCATAGAAAATCAACTTGGTAGGTCGCTCCTTGCGCAGAAACAGGTCTATGATGGTGTTCAGGCAACTGGAAGGTTAGATAAGTTTCAAATTACCAAAAAAAAAAAATATTTCTAAGGTGCGCAGGCCCGGTCGGCTTACTCCGATGCGCTAGCGGAACATAAGAGGTTATCAAAAATAAATAAGGGTCGAATAGAAAAGAGAAGGGAAGAAAAGGTAAATGAACTAATGTATAAAAAGAAGAGGGCCCTTGAACAGGTAGAAAAAATTTAGACTGAAGTAATCACAGCCGCATTCCATTAATTCATTATTTTGAAAAGAACATTTCAATAAATTCACAATTGCAAGCACTGCAGTAAAGTGGATGGAAATGTGTATTTTTATATAATTTCAAATTTAAGTTTCTACTATAAATATGAACTTTGAATTTGTATTATTTTATCATTATCTGTTTTATATATGTAACATACATCAGAACATTATTATTTTTACTTTGTGTTTTGTGTAAACCTGCTGTTACAAAATTACTACATAATTAGGTTGAATACGATTGAATAAGGAATATTTCAATGTTCACTGCTATAATTTTGATATTCTAGTGGTTGCAAGACACTCTTGTTCTCAATATGATTTAATGAATATAATGTATAGTAGCGCAGGGGAGAGGTGTCTCATGGCGGATTCAAGAATGGGGATATAATTATTACTGTGAAATGCACCTGTTTCCCTTTATCTTAGTGCGAAGTTACCACTTAAAGAAGGACGGGTTATATAATATACGTCTGCTATATATTTTATTCAAAATTACAACTATACGAACCAATAACGACATACGTTTTTAAAATCTTAAACCATGCTTTACTAAAAGATGAGTCATAAGACACTTCTCGCCGGCCCGACCATACGTTGCCTATTATTTCCTTCACCTAGAGTTTTTTGAGTTTACAACGTAAGGAAGCCTGACGTCCATAAATTCATTTTGTACATTGAAAATGTAATTTATCTGCCTGGAAATGTCAGGGAATTTTCAGAATGCGAACTTGTAGCAACCCTGAAGAAATTATTACTTACTTTGTCAATTTAGAAAATTTCAATCAATGGTAACTTAACTTTTTGGCCATTTGTTTCATTTTTGCATCAAATGAGGATTTTTTCCCTTTCTAACGATATAAATTTGTCGGTATTCATCTTCGGTAGATATCTTTTAATTTCACAATTTCTTATCAATTTGCTGTATTTTTCAATTTTTTGTTTTTATTATGTAGTAACCCGTGAAAAATAGACAAAAACGATTCACATTATAAAACATTATTTATTAAGTAAAAAAACGCATAAACACAAAAAACGAGCTAAAATAAAAATTAGTTTAATCAATGGCAACTTGATTTTTTCAAATGGAACGGCCATTTTTTCATTTTTGTATCAAATGCGGAATTTTTTTATACCTCTCTAACGATATAAATTTGTCGGTATCTATCTTCGGTAGATTTCTTTTAATTTCACAATTTCTGATTAATTTGCTGTATTTTTCAATTGTAAGTAACTAGCTGGCTGTGAAAGACAAACCAATTCTGTCACTTTGACATTAGGTAATAGTTCATGCTACTATTTCTGGTTAGAGTTTTTTTTTGAGTAGTTAACATTAAATTTAAGTGATAAAAATAGCAAGCCTTTCTCCAAATGAAATGACTGATATGGTTTTTGTTCGTGGAGAATGCTCTAGAAATCCGTCCCTAGCGAGTCGCGTGTACAAAGCAAGATATACTGACCAGGAGCGTCATCCAAGGGAAGAATCATTAAAAAAATCTGTTAGAATGATTTACTGCAACAGGAAGAGTTCATTATCTTGAAACCCAGGAAAGAATGAAACCTGCGTCGAACGAAGATAATCAACTCTGTATTTTAACTGCAGTAATAGAAAATCCCCGTACGAGTACACAACTCGAAAGAAATTTTCAAGTAAGTAGAACATCTGTCAGAAGAATAAGGAAAAGACGAATTTCATCCTTGTTGTACACCCCCCCCCCCGCCAACAGAAAAAAAATTCGATGTCTTATAAAAATTAGTACTAGTTATGTGCTGATTTGTTGCCGTATTCAGAATGTTGTTGCTCGAGAAGAACAGCACTACAATAGAAATGAAGTGGGTGGGGCCAGTTTAACGTAAAGTTGGACCCCCCCCCCCCTCCAAACGTATTGCGGAAATTTGTTGCTGTAAAATAGCAATAACTAATTTGCGAGATTTGCAAAAAAAGTTATGTATCCTTTTACAAATGAAAATGATTCATTGTATTATTATGATTAATTGTAAAAGACAAACATCATAAAGGATTGCGATAGAAAATTACTTATTAAAATATTAAACTTTTTAACAAAATCTAAATTGAAATTATTAGACATACCTCTATCCACTCCGCCAAAATAACCATGATGCATTCGCCGCCCCGGCGGTTCTTGAGAAAATTTGAAAAATAATTTGTGTTCTACAACAACTGATCCATGCTTATTTGATAATTCATTTAGTAGTAGCCTGCGTCTTCAAGACAAAACAAAATAAGTTAATTGTCAAACGTTCTTACCTACTTAAGTAAAACGTGTTCATGTTTAGTATTTTATTGTTGTTTGTAATGGAACGTTACTCGTATTCAGAATTAACTGACATGCATTTTCTATTTGGCGAATGTGGAGGCAATTCTCGAGCTGCAGTAAGAAGATATTTAGAAAGACTTCCACATAGACATCAACCGCACCATACCACTTCCATTAACCGTCTCTTTCTGAAACATGTAGTTTTTTTTGCAAAGGATGCCACATTCTGGACGTCAGCGTCACATTAAAACTGTTCAGGTAGAAGAGTGCACATGGAAATTATTGAGGATAATCCTACTACAAGCACTAGATGCGTCGCTTCTCTATTGAATATTTTTAGAAATGCTGTTCACCGAACACTTACTGAACAATTGTTAAAACCGTACAACATCAAAAAATTTCAAGAACCTTTACCCACACATCTACTACTTAGGCGAGAATATTGTCAATGGTTGATGAACAATTTCATTGAAGATTCTCAGGTTGAAACCTGTTTTACTAGAGATGACATCTTACCATAATTTCCACAATTGAGCGATAAGAATTCTTGAGTATAATTCAAGAAGGTCGCTTTCAACATAAATTCAGCATAAATGTATGGGCAAGAATTATTGAAGAATGTATTATTGGTTCCTTTATGCTGCCCAACCGACTAGACAGCGCTGCGTATTTGGAGTTTTTACAGAATAAGTTGTGGGAACTTCTAGAAGATGTGCCATTAAATGTCAGAGCTGAGGCAATCTTTATGCACGGTGGTGCTCCACCACATTTTGGATTACCTGCACGCGCAGTTCCCTAACCGCTGGATCGGACGAGGTAACAATGCTCCTGTAGTGTGACGACCTCTTTTGGGAGAACTGAACGTTCGGCGTCGCTTCTGATGGTATTACCACAACGGAACTCAATAAACCACTTCTTAACCATTGAAATTGATGGTGCAGAGTCCCCATAGTATTTATCAAGCCTTTGCTTGGTTTTAGTGATGATATTTTACGCAAAAATAATGCTTAATCAGCACACGACATCCAGTTTCTTCCATATTCGTTCAAATTCACGAGGTTGTCTGCTTTAAATGGCTGTCAAACACAAACTAAATGACGCAGCTTGCTCAAAATGTGACGGTAGTCTATTAATAGATAACAGCTGACGGGAAAAGTGTTGCATTTAAAATTACTGCGCGGGAAATTCAAAAACCACTGACATCAAACTGCCCTCGTATATTGAAATATAACAAAATATGGTCCATTACTTATTTGTTTACTGTGACGTTTACACTACACAGACATTGTCGTAACTGAAACACAATACGAAGTGAACGACTATACTGCTATTTTTGAGGTGACAATACCTGTAAAAACATTTATTGACTAGATCTTTGTGCCCCACCGGTCCTGTGTCCCCTACTCCTATAATGGTTTAACCTAAATAATACCTATAAGTGACAAATCTAATCTTCATCTTATGAAAATGTAAACTTTCACCATTATTACACATATTCAAATACTTATCTTTTTGGATTTTTGATGGTGTATTTTTGTATTTAAATTATACAGTAGTGATATTATCTTTCAAAGTTGTTTAAGATGTTGAAACAATTTTGTGAAATTTGTATAACTTAAATATAAAAATACACTGTAAAAAGATAAGTATTTTAAATAATCTTCATCTTCTTCGTCCTCTAATAACATATTATTTACAATTTTCTAAATCTATCACTTACATTTACGAAGAGATTTTTTTTTAAGACATTTCTTAACCTATGAAAGAACAAAAATTTCAGGTGTGAGGTCAGATTTTTCATTTACAATATTTTGAACTGCCTCTGATACAATATCACTTATCGAGTTATTACTTTCTCTTTTTAAGTTTTTTACGCGTTTCGTCAATAAGGTAAATGCACCAATGGTCGACACTTTAAGGATCTTAAACGTCTAATTTTGCTTTGTCTCAGGACAGATTAAACAAATAATTAAATTGAATTACTTTATTATACCGGTCTCTTATTGCACATTGTGATTATCACTGTTTCAAAATTTGTAAACTGTTTATTTATTTTTTTTTTAAGTATGTTTTTGTACCAAAAGACGACACTCAAATTACAAATTGATCTAATTGTCGTCACCTATTGCACCAATTGCACCTTTAAAATATTTGTAAAATTAATTTAAAAATAAAGAAACTAAAAGGATAAATCAATTTTATTCAAAGTATGTTTACACTTCTTTTACTTGTAGGGAATTTATAAACTGATAACTTACTCTCTCTCCTGTAAGTGCAACGTTAGGATTTGAAGTTTTCCCTGTAATTTGTTTAAATGAAATAAGAGATATGCCATTCTCTTTTGGTATGAATGTCTTTTTTGCTGTATCAATACTCCTTAGCCCCATTATTTCAATTTCATTAGATGACACAATTCTTTGAATAATACACAAATATACATAATTTGATAACATTCATTTTCCTCCTTTAAACTCCACTAATACAAAATCACCCTCTCTGACATCTTTTAATGAAGCAGTTTTCATAATGTCCTCCTCCCCGTCACTTTTCTCATCCCACATTGAGACATCAGAGTCGCTAACGGACATCCGATCGTCTGAACTGGAATCTGAAGATTCGGGTTCCTCAATTTTTTGTTTTTTACTTTTCTGCTTCTGTTTTTCTTCCTCTAAAATTTTCTTCTTAGTTTCTCTTAACTTTTTCCTTTCTTCCTTTAATTTTTCGGCTTCAATTTTGTTCATTTCTTTCTTTTTATAGTACTCTAACATCTGTGGGGATGTCACAACCGCTGGCAATTTCTCTTTTCTTCTTTTTGATTGTAGACACTCTCTTGGCTTGGGCGACAGCAGGACGCGTTTAAGTGGAGATGATATTAGATCTTGTTCAGAAGTTGAAGGCGTTTGATTATCTTCTAAAGATACTGATACATTCTTCTTTAAGGGTGTCGTTTGCTCCGGATCTGTGCCATTTTGTCTGTTTTTTATCAGGTTTTTTTTTCTTGCGGATCTGGAATTTGTAAAGGTGTTGCTTCCATTTTCTCTAAAACCGTCTCTTCTAGGTGCATGGCATCATTCTCTTGTGCATTTATTGTCACTGCTGCTTCTTCTAATTCTATTATTGGCTTTATTGGATGTTCTTCTTGCCTGATGTTTATTTCTTCCAGTATTGTATCTTCTTTTAATTACTTCCAAAGGTTGTATAAAGAATGATCCTCCACATGTCCGTTCCAGTTTCCTTCATTCTAATAAAATGTATTTAATTTCTCTTTGCCAATCTTTTTTTCGAATGTGGATAGGAATATCTTGTCTTCTTGGTTGTGCTTATTGAGGGCGGATGCTATGGGTGTGTGCTCTTCTTTTACTTTTACCTGACTCGGATTCTATGGTGATAAACCGCACTTCTTGAATCCGTTTTGAACTGTAGTTGGTGTTAGCTTTTTTAGCGCAGATTTCAACAATGACGCAAAATCATGCTTTTTCAACTGGGCTCCGTTAGTTTGCATTCGCCATTCGTGAACATTCTGGCGCCACATGGACTTCAACGAATGGAAAACGCTACATCGATTGGTTGGAGTATGTGGGTAGCATTAGGGTAGAGAGCTACAAGTTCTATATCACGTTATTTGCAAAATTTACTAAGTGGCATGGATGTGTGAGATGTGTGACCATCCATAAAGAAAATGATGGGAAATGAAATTTCTTTGCTGTTTACCCACGGATAAAAGATGTTAGTCATGTATTCATAAAGGAGCTCATGGGTCATCCATCCGTTTTCACTTTTCCCAATGGCCCAATTTGAAGGAAAACTTTCAGCTATTATCTGTGGTATCCTGTTATATCGGTATACTACCATAGGCGGCGGTATTTCGTCATCAACGTTTGCTTAATAAGACGGTTAAATTACATTTCTCATCGTTCTCCGCCGCAGTATACACTGTTTTACACCCTTTGTCTGCTAAAACTTTTCCTGGTTTCAGATTTTAAAAAAATGCCGTTTCATCGTTGTTAAAAACTCGCCGACGATCTTCTAAGATTTCTAATAGAGAATTATCTTTCAGGTAATTTTCGACCTCTTTGAACCAATTGTTAATATTGTCTTGGTTAATAATTCGCCGCAAGAGATAACCACTTTTTCATTTTCTCCAAATTTCAGTTTTAGTTCTTTGGCTAACTTGCCTACACTGTTCAAAAATATTTCCTTGCTGAGGGGAAAACCAGTTTTTGCCATATACCTTACCCATTCAATAAGATAGTCTTCCTGTTCGAGCGAAAAAACACTTGCAGCTCCCATTTTCACTTTAATTGGCACATTGCCTTTATGTTTATCCATTAAAGGTACCCTTGGAAGCAGTGTTGTCGAGCGGCTGTTTTGTATGCCATTCCTCTATTTACATCTTCAATTGCTGCCAACATAGCTGCAACAGAATAGTTGCGCAGTCTTTTTGGTGGCATTTCTGCAAAAATACTACTTAATGTTCCAATTGTCGACATTCCAATGTTCCAATATTCGACACCAATGTCGAACATTGGAACGCCACAGGATAAATTAAAGTTTTTGGTAGCAATAGAAATTCATACAATTACTTAGCTCTTTACTTCACACATGTAAAATAAAAATTTTGACGTGTTTCCTAAAGTCGACACCTCTGTCGAGATAAGGAACATTGTGATTTGCAATACCCAAAAGTCGACACCCACACTATGGCCGTATTTTTATTAATTAAGCGAGAAAACATATATTGAAGTAATAATCTACCTATCGTAAATCAAACTCTTTATTTACTGAACTTATACAAATAATAATAACCTTTAAAGAAAACGTTGCTTACTACTCACTTCTTATTTATTTGCTTAAGGATCACTACAAAACCACGTGTTCAGATGCACGGCTGTTAAAATTAAGCTCATAAACGGATTGGCGCGTTTTCTAATGGTACACGAAGCGTCTCCGATATTTCGCGAATATACCTGAATGTTATTGCCAGAGCGGGGACGTTTAAATATTCACCCTTTCCCTGTTTTTACAGTTTAAATTCGGACGTGTCGACCATTGGTGCGTTTACCTTAGGTACGTCTTTTTTTATTTAAATCATTTGGTTTGGAAGAGATGATGCCATGCTAACTGTTGGTGACAGTGCACCATTATCATCCACATTAGTGAAATGAAACGAATTAAACACATTAGTATGACCAAAATCAAGATCACAATAGTTACATTTCACTATCATAGACGTCAACCTGAACATTAATTTGGGATAGATATAATTCCCCTTTATCCTTTTTCAATATGGTAGAATAAACTTTAAATGCTCACAGACCCACCAGATTAGTTGGCCAATATCATCGACACCCCTACCATTTGGTGGTGTTTTCTTACAGTTTGTGTGAACTTCCAAAAACTGAGACCTCAAATTCCATAACTTCATCTATGGAGAAGGTAATTTTAAACCTTTTTTTCCAAATCCGTCCAATACCTTCTGCCGCATCATCTTGCTATGATAATTTGGTGATGTGATCTAAAATTAAAATCTTAGCTACATGAAAGAATATTCAAAAATACGTTACTATTTCATTTAAAATCCCTGTCTTATATAGAACTGACTGCAATTCGTATAGTGTAACCATGGTTCTTGTTATTTCGGAAGTCCACTTTGACTGCTTTGTCTTTTTACAGCTCGATTTTCAGTTAATCACTCCTATGCACTTTACGCAGAACGTCATCACCAACGTGTTTGGGCACTTTTTTAGGTTATGTGGTACGAACAACTGACAAACACAAGCAATCAGTTAAATAACTGGCGGCGGTTGGTATCGCCAAAATTCGTGTCATTGCGCAAGTCTAGTTGTGAAACTTGGAAAGAAAATAGGTTCGGCTTTAGTTTGTAAACTAGTTTCTAGTTTTCAAACTTGTTAAAGTTTCTAGACGAAAACAGCATAATGCTGTTCAAGCTTTACACTGCCAGTGCCGTTTGGCACTGCCCAAATGCTGTACACCTTTGTAAGGTATGAAGTCCTTTTCTGACTGGCCCTATAATTTTTTTATTTACCATGTCACAGGTGTTTTGGCTGCTGTAGATACTGAAAATTGGCTGTTAAGTTAGCTCGATAATCGCATTATGAACCAAAATTTATGGCATCTTGAATAGTAACTTTAGTGTAATTTTTATTTTCTTTTGAATAGCTGTTATACGCTAAGGATACGAACAAGTGAATTGCAATGTGTATCAAAATTCCAAACCTTTCACGCGCTTTAACCCTTATGGGTCTTATTTGCAGTTTTTCAAGTATTCTTAAAATTACTTACTTATCTGGGTAATTGTTATTACCCATATTGTAAATAAAAATATGAAACTTCACACGATTTCTTCGTTCCTTTGTTACTTTCTATCTGAGATTTTACAAATTAGAATAATGTAAATGATAAAATTAATTGTTCTAGTAATTGAAACCATTTTATAATTTAAAAATAATAACTCAAAACTGTAACTCTTAATATAATTAGGTAAATTTCCCATGTAATATTCATTTTGTTTAATGTTTATATTCCATTTATTGATATTAATCCTAGCTTTGAATTTACTGCTTTACGTGATTTTCATCACGTCACTTTCAACTGATGAACTCACATCAAAAAGAACACACCAAAATGACCGATACTTGCAAAATTAACCTCACGTTTCAACTTGCGGCTAATTCTCGATATATGCGGACCAATAGGAAATAGCTTTGAGTGTACCTATAGTTTTTAAATAGTTTAAATAACAGTTTCAACGTCAATCTGGAAAAGCACGGATGGACTAAGTAGTGGTATTATTGCTCGCCTGACACGCGGTTGAGGTAGGTTTGATTCCCAGCTTATGCAATTTTTTTTTCTGTTGGGTTACTGTAGTTTTGTTTATGTTTTTTTTTTCCTATTCCGCAGATTTTATTTTTTTATGCCTAACTACGAAGTTGTCAAACAAGGAAACGCGTGATTGGTCCGCATATATCGAGATGTAGCTGCAAGTACGTTTTACGATTTTATACTCAGGTATTTCATATTAAATTACTAAAAGTGTCATAGATCATATCAACATACAATCTTTTTAAGGGGAGACAGCCGTGAAGGAACTCCTATAAGAAGCTAATGTTAAAAAATTTTAATTTCAGGTACACTTTCTGAAAAAACGGCTGAACATAAAGTACTGAAACTTTTATAGAATATTCAAACAGTAGCCTTTACCAATCACATAAAAATTGGTTGTTGTTATTATGAATATATTGTGAGAAATTAATTTTTATAAAGATTTATTTGGAAAATTCAAATTTATTTTTCTCAAACAGGTTTTGGCCCATAACTTGGTTGCTGTTATCTTCAGAGCTCTCATGTGTTATTTGATTTTTTAATATGCTATTAAAATGAGATCCTGAAATTTTGGCACTAAAACCATGCTTAGATTCGGAGGAAAGTGTACCAGAAGTTCAGAAAACATAGTTTTAAGAAAAATCGATTTAAAGTTTTGATTTACATTAAACTTAAATTTAAAACATTCCAGGACCATAACTTGGCTGAAGAACACTCTCCCTATCTTCTTTTCTTCTTTCCTTGGATCTTCTGGCTACTCTTGCCTCTTTGGTAGCATTTGCTTCTGCAATTTCTGCTTTCCGTATACGGTTCATGTCGATTGCCTTCAGCCCCTTCTGCATATTCCTTCCATGTCTCACACCCAAATGCACTAAAACACCCATCTTTTTTGAGACCCCTGCATTGAAGCACATCACTGCATCGCGAACCCCCAATTTTAATGTTGCTTTTCGAACAAAAACAGTCTTAGGTATCAAATTACAGAATTCAAACTTTCATTTGTATTTTGAGTCTTCCCATGCAGGCATTTTTTCAAGAGCTCTTTTTGGGACAGGTCCTTGAAAATGGGTTTGATTGCAAGCAAGATATTGTCTGAAATGGAGTGTGTGTGCTTATAGTTTGTTGTTGTTGCAGAATTATTGTATTTACACCAGCTGTTTCGTCCTGTTGGACAAAGGAAATGTTGCGGTTGCTTATCGGTGGAAAGTTTATGAAAGAAAATGGCCCAGATTGCTCTTTTCATTTCTTCTCCATTATGGTAATTGTTCCTTATGGCCATGCCATAGTAATTCTGAATGTTGTTAATTGCAGCCTTTGTTAGGCCTCCTTTGTCCCCTAACTTCTTTTCCTTACACATTTTCAGCACTCTTGAGCCCATCCGTTTTTGGACGTGGTCTATACATTCGAGTTTAGTGATGTTTACATCTGCCCCATATGGTGCCTCTGCTACTACTTTCTGGTAAGCCTTACTATCTCCATCACCTAGGTATTCTGTGTAAAAGACTCCCCTTGTAGGCTGAGATCTCTTGAAAATATTAGCAATACCAGTGACTTCCATGCCTCCACTTGGTCCCTCATAGCTTTTTTCACACTCATGTTGAGAAAATGGATTTGTACTGCAAGTGTAACAGAACTTACTCAATATCCAAAACCTTACCAGTATCAAATGAAGTAGTCGATACAATGCCATTGAGTGACGTATGCCCACGTTTCTGCCAACTGCCATCAAAAGCAGCAGCAATCTGCTTTGAATCATTTTTCCCAACATTTACACTTACTGCTTCTTTTGCAGCCTCTACCATTGTTAACTCACTCACCTCAGCTACAGCAGTGCCAACATATTTGTTATAAACCACAAACGTTTTTGGAGGTGGGGAAATATTTAACATCGTACAAAGCATTGCACCTGCCTCTCGCCTCTTTCCAATTGATCTGAGCCCATATACAAGGCGAATATTGTTCTCATACAGTCTGTGTAGGATGTCATTGTATTAGCTGTAAAACCACATCCCAGACACTTGATTGAATTCCCTTCGCTTTTCCTGAATCTTCGGTCAATGCTATTTCCCGACCGCAACCTTTACAGCAGGTATATTTCTCCAGAAAATTACATAACAATGAAACAGATCAGAATATTTGACTCACTAGCAAATGGAGCACAATTTACATCAATATCACAATCTGAAGAACCATTTGGCGTGCTGGCTACATCATTTTCAGACCTTAGTTATGTATAAGATAGTTTTTTGTATGAAGCACTAACATTGAGGTTATCTTGAATACCACGTTTTCTCTTTTGGTTATCAACTGTCTCTTGTTAACTTTCACATATTTATTGCCACGAAACGCAGGTTTATGACCAAACTTTTTCATTCTACCCATCCTGCTTGCTACAATTCACAAAAACACAATCTTACAAACTTTATCTTCAAAAGCCACTATGTTATCACATCAAAACGTAAACAACTGAAATTCAACTGTCATCGGTATTGCTGACAGGTTGGCAAACTACACTAGAACAGCTCACAGGTTGGTAATCTTCAAAATACCAAATTTCCCCCCAAATATTTCCTTTGCATAGCATGAAAAGTCTGCTTTCTAACATCCCTGCACTGCAATGAACTGAAAAGGGGACTGGCATTTAAATTCACATTTCACAAAATTGTGAATAACTCATAACATATAAGTCCGATTTGCCATTTTGGAGCCAAATCAATACCCTACAAAACGAGCCTAAAATGCAAAATTCGATTTTTTGAGCCCTGTTCACGAGTGTCTCCCCTTAAGTAAAACGAATTCATAAAAAAATGTTAGAACCGATATTAAACCGTCAACTGTTATAGGTAAAGAGGTAGCTCACTTCATTCACTTTAAAATCACTACTTATAAAACGAATGAATCATTTGTTACCAGTGGCGGCTCGCTATAAGGTGTCAAGGAGTCATGGCACTGGCTTATCGAACAAGAACTTCCATAACATGTGTTGTAAGTAGGATTAAGAATAATTAAAAAATTTAAGAGTAAATAGCGTAACTAATTTCATAATTTTATTAGAAATTTAGTTATGCGTGTGGTTGAATGTACAACAGCTCTAATAGGGTTATATCGGATAGGTAACACATTCGATTACGGCTGCCGCTATGGAAGTCGGCCCAACAGGAAGGAGGCCACGGTTGGAGAGTCATAAAATTCCGCTGGTGGCAGTTGAATTTCCTACTGAAAAGGAGCCGCCAGAAAACTTATCGAGGATTGCGCGTCGTTCCAGCAGAGTTCGCGTGCGCCTGTATGTTTAAGTATATAAGTCGGGGAGGAGCTGGTAGCGTAGTGGTGACACAACCTGCTTAGCATTCAGGAGGTAATGGGTTCGATTCCCGTTACCGTCTACCTTGTATCAGTTTTTTTCAGGGGGTTTTCCTCATACACATGTAGCGGCATGGTCACTGCGTATATGCGCACCATGTGCGGCTACTTAGGCGAATGCTGTGGTAGTATTTTCCGTCTCAGAACCCTAACTCCGTTCCTTCCGATCCTATTCTAACCACACGCATCCTTAATCCCACCATGCATATACGTAAAGTATGTATGCATGCTGGGAATCCATGATTGTGGCTGCAGGAGCTCGGAAAGCTCGAGTAGCCCGCCCTCCCCCTGGGGGAATGAAATACTTGGCCTTTTCCTTCCTATTATGACTGAATTATTTTTCTTTTCATATTTGAATTTTTTACCGCGTATTCATGCGCACTAAAATATACGGAAAATGAAGAGGGCTATGCTTGCATTGGCATATACGTTGTTCTCTTGTTTATAAAAAAAAATAATAAAAAAAGTAAATGTTCTGTGACGGCTACCTACTGAAAATTACACTGTCTGTATTTATAGTTAATAATAAAGATAGAATTGGCTCATCCAATCAACATTCAATATTGTAGCTAACCGTACAACTAAATAATTAAATTGAAATCACTATGTTCAATGTAATGACTACACAATATCCATTTGTGCAAACGGGCAATAGATTGGTGTATATAATTATTTATCGTAAATTGATTGCTGCGGAACCAGGTGAAATAATTGTAATTGTAGGCTAACCTGTTTCGATGTCTTCAATGTCTCAGGAGTTATAGTAGTGTGTCTGTAGTATTATTTACAGTAAGTTACGTGATCTTAAATGTAGACAAAAAGGTAACCATGTAATTTCAGCGAAAATCGTGAATGTTATCTTTCGAACATAAGCATAATGTTGATAATATCACCAGTAGCTGACAGGTTAAGACGTATATGTATGATTTACAAAGTTATGTGTGTACGTACACATTTGTTAAATTACACAAAATGACATTGTAAACAAAGGGCTTTATAAATTTTTAATGTTTTATTTTAAAAAAAACCTTAACCTGACACAAAGTTAACCGGTACATGACAGACGCTCATTTTGGATTAAACACATTGTTCTTTGTATTATTGAATTAGAACATTTTTAAAACATAATAAAAAAGCAACGAAAAAAACAATAATTATTATTATTGAGTACACATTTTTTAACCTAATACATAATAATCTAACATTAAACAAAATCAAAACATTATCTTTCATTAATTTCAATGATCGGTTTATCAAATATATATCTGAACTTTTCCCCTGCAGATACCATTTTATTCTACAACCCAACAATTTGGTCAAATTTAACAAAGGATGCGTCCTTTTCATCTGACACAAATGTCTTTTTAGCAGTATCTAGACATGTTGATGCCATTACATTTAAATCATTGGATTTAATCTCCTGGATAATACAAACATGTTTATAAATCCACCGACGCTCTCACACCCTGCGTCTTCCTCCACATTTCAAGGAGAATCATCGGACTCCATAAAGTCAACTTCTTCTGATTGTTCAGATGACTGATGATTGCGCGTTTTCTTTGAAATTTTATTTTATTTTCTAGTTGTGCCATTTCTCTTTTTCGTTTGCGTTCTTGTTTCTCTTTCTCCAGTTTTTCTATTTCATCTTGTTTCTTTGTATTATATTCTTGCCATTTTTGGGAGGTAATAACACTAGGAACCTTTTCTTTTGGTCACCGATTTTTTAACCTTTTGTTCAGGCCAAAAAAGAGCTCTTTTAAACGGTGTCGGTACCAGCATCTCTGGAGATTTTTCTGCCATGTTTACAGGTTGTAATATATTCAAAAAGGAGGCTTCAAAGGAGTTGACTGTGCTAAAAGTATTCGACTTTCAAGACCCGGGTCAGGTACAACTCGTTCTTTAGTAGGTGTCGAATTGATGTTTGCTTCAATTCTGCCGATTTCACTGTTTGTCAAAGTGCTTTCAATCCTTTCGTCTATTACTCCATCATCTTTATTAACACTAATGGGTACATTAATTCCTTGGCGCACATTAACTGTAGCATTCAGCATTTCATTTCTAATTGTTTTCCAAATTGTAAACAAAGAGCTATCTTTGACATCACCATTCCAAACATTGCACATGTGGTATATGCCGCTACTTTCTCTTTGCCAATATAATGCTCCAAACTTTGAAGTGCTGCTTTGTCAGTGGGCACAAACGTTGTGGGTGCATTGAGTTGTGGTTCCGTCGTTTGTTTTTTCAAATGCCACGGCGCTTGCATCCCAAGGTATTAATCCACATTTTCTGAAACCATTACCCATAGTCTGAGGAGTTATTCCTTCTGCTAATACTTCTTTTAATGTGGGAGCAAAGTTTTGTCGCCTAAGTTCGGAGTTCCCTATTTATAGTTTCCAACTATAAACTTACTAGCTGGCTTTAAGAGTTTTAAATACCGCTACATCTAAGGGTTGAAGCATATGCGTGGCGTTTTGAAAAAGAGCAATAATAATGCCATATGGTGAATAAAAAGTGCTGAGGTGAGTGGACATGAATTATTTTGAGACGAGTGACCATCAACTAGCAGTAGAACTGGGAGAGTAATGTTTGATTTCATGTACTCGTAAAAACCCCCTATCGTCATCCATCCTGACTCTGATCGCCCAATGCCCCATTTTTTGGAACACTTTCTACCAAAATTGCTGGAATTCTAGTATATCTTAAAAGAATTAATGGAGGTGCTAATGCACCTGCTGCGTTGCAGTTCACCAATACCGTGAGCAATACCTTTTCATCACTATTGGCAGCCTGGTAAATAGATTTGTCACCTCTAGGGGTCAATACTTTTAGCTCTTTCGGATTAAAAAAAAAGCATCAGCGTTAAACACACGGGCTGGATCGGAAAGAATATCGAATAGGTTATTGGATGTTAGGTATTCTTCAACTTCTTGGAACCAGTTTATAATCTGCCGCTCTATCACATCTCTACGGCTTTTTGTGTGACTAATATAGGCATGTTTCATACACCCCGAAAACCATATCTTCCTAGTTTCAATATGACCATGTTTATGGTTTTTTTTTTTTTATTTTATTGCTAGTCTTTTGGCATAAGATGAGATTATTTTTTGTTATTGGAATCGTTTTACGAGCCATTAATTTGATCCAGTTAAGAAGTGCACACTATTCCTTTGTTGAAAAAATGACAATGGACTTATTTTTCTTTGCTCTGGATATCATGAAACTTACACCAAAGAGCGGTTTTGGGAACGGAGTATTGCTTTGAAGCTGTGGCAACTGCTACACCATTACGTATGGCAGTTAGTGCATGAGTCATACTTTCGTACTCATATTGATTTTTTTTTGTAGGCATCTGAAATATAATATTTTAATACGATTCAGGTTTAGATTTGGTAAGTTTTCGATATAATCCTATGTCCGACACCTAATGTTAGGTACTAAAGGGTGTCCAAATAAATCTAATGATTTTATTATTTCATTTTGAAGTAGAAATGTTGCGATTAACAATGAAAAATTATATACTGCAAGTGAGCCCCTCTGCTTCTTTGGCTTGCTAGCATTCTTTTTCCTAAATTTTCAATCACATCTTCACAGATATTCTGGTCAATTTCTCCAATTGAATGAATAATGTTATCTCGAAGCTGTTCAGTGATTTGAGGATTGTTAACATAAACCATTCCCTTCAAGAAGCCTTACAAAAAATAATCTAGTGGTGTGAGATCGCAACATCTAGGCGGCCAATTAACTTCAGCTCTTAGAGAAATTATTCGGTCGCCCAATCTTTTCCTCAAAGTATTGCTCATTTTATTCGCAATGTGGTAAGTGGCACCATCCTGCTAAAACACATCCTGGACATCCATACGTTCCAAATTATTCCATAAATAATTTGTTATCATTGTCCTGTATCGAGCTCCATTTACAGTAACCGTATCACCAGTTTCATTCTGGAAAAATAGGAACCAATCACGCTTCTATCCCAATAACCACACCACAGCCAACTGTATCTTGTAGGCTCTTAAATGCAGATCTCTCTTCAAAACGTTATGCAGACTCCATTTTTTGATATTCACTTACTGTGAACGTTTACGAATTGACATTTTCGGGTTTTCAGCAACACTGGCGCGTACCGTATCAATATTTTCCTCTGATCGAGCACGATGATTGTAAAATTTTTGTCTGTCGATTTCTACCGACCCAGATTCTTCAAATTTTTTCACAAAATTCTCAATAACTTTCACCGAAGGTGCAATATTTCGTCCGAAATGCGTACGGCATTTTATTGCAGTTTCAACAAAACATTCTCCATTTTGGTAATAAGTTTTTACAATATATACACGTTCTTCAATGGAAAATCGTTCCATGATGAACAAGTCAAAACTAATCGGAAAGATTGCACTTGACATCTGTCACTATGCCATGACATTTAATCAAGAGTGCTAAAAATGGCGGGGAATTTAAATCGGAAGGTCAAATTTGGACATAATTCTCGAAGATCTGAAGTTAACTGGCCGCCTAGATCTTGTGATCTCACACCACTAAATTACTTTTTGTGGGGCTTCTTGAAGGTAAGGGTGTATGCTAACAATCCTCAAACCACTGAACAGCTTCGAGATAACATTATTTAATCAATTGGAGAAATTAACCAGAATATCTGCGAAAATATGATTGGAAATTTTGGAAAAGGGTGTTAGTATGCCAAAGGAGCAGAGGGGGGTTACTTGCAGGATATAATTTTTGATTGTTAATCGCAACATTTGTACTTCAAAATAAAATCATTAGATTTGAAAGTGTGATTTATTACTAAATTAAATCGGAAGGTTAAATTTGGACATCCTTTAGTTCATTTTCACAAAAATGAAACCTAAAGCTGACACCCTTACATATATTATTATTATCCAAGGTCAATGAATTATGACTTAAAAACAATTTGCACCAAACGTTTTTGTACCTCAATAAATCTAAATCTAAACTAAATAAAGTGAAATATTTGATTTATATTAGTAATCCTTACTTTTTTAAGCCTTATTAGAACACACGCAAAATTTAAAAAACCCACGACATCAACACATTTCAGCTGGAGCAGCCGTCTTAGCTTGGTGAATCGATGACCGCGTGCGCAAACAACCTATAGAGGGCGTACCTAGAGATACGTTTAGCGCCATAAATTCGAATTTTATGAGAGGTAGAGGATATTTTTGATATTGTCAGGTATAGGGACACTGTCAGTTACAGGTGTCCTTACCTTAGTACAGAAATGGTACAGAAGAGTTCTGAAAACGGAAAGTAGATAAAAAACTCAAAGTCCTAAAACAATTTCAGATATAAGTTTGATGTATATTTAAAATGAAATCAATTTAACTTACCACATTAACACATATGTTGATATGAAAAACTTTACTTTCGAGATTTAACTCGTTGAAACAGGTATAGAGTAGCCCTTATTCAATATAAATAGTGCATTGGATTATATCCCAATTAACTTGGGTTGCTTAATTAAAAAATTAAACAGAGAATACCCAAAGCACGTGTTTTTCAATTCAATATATTTTTGGAGAGAGGATTATCTTATACTTATACTAGATTCTAATTCTCTCACTAGATGTCATAAATTGTTATGAAATTTATATGTCATTAAGTTAGTTTCAATGTATCAATAAGAAAATAAACAAACGATAAGTTAAATAATTATTTACACCCACAAAATAGAAAATTACAATTTAATTAGAGAACACGTAATAAGAATTAATGGCGTTACATGGGGGTTTTATATTTATTGCAAAAAATTTACTAGACAAATTGTGAATGTGGACTAAAATAGCGAAATTCAAATTACGCACGCCATAAAAATACCCCCCCAAGCAAAATGAAAAGCCCGGTAAAAAAAGAAACAAAGGCGAAAGACAGAATGGATACTTAATCAGACAAAATATGCAAAACATGTCAAGACAGCGTTTGCGACGGTTTTGACGCGAGGATAGCGAAGAGACCAGTTAGCAGGACAATGCAAATCAGTAAAACTAAATTTACAGATTGATCTGAATCAGTAGGAGAATCATCAACAGAATGATCAGGTTTCAAATCTTTGATATGGTAGACACGAATATTCTTATACTTTTAGTAAACGTTTGGCACTATGAAAATGACATTTATTATTTAACACTTTAGATGGAATATCACTAAAACTCATGTTAAAATTTTACTTGCGTTGAATAAATAATACACAACACTTTGAAAAATTATTAATGAGCGAGTAGAATTTTTTTAGCAAAAAGGGATGTGTTGAAAGCATAAATGTATTTTTTACATTTTTATACTGAATTGTTATTGTTCTGCTCAGAATTTAACAAATAATATTATAAATATCAAGCTTAAAATATAATATATAAAATTCTTGTTAATATTATGCTAAATATCGTAATTTTCGTAATAATAACTTTAAACCTCATATCTAATCTTAATATAAGCAAAGATATATTACATATATCGTATAACCAAGTACATATATCCATAATTCATTAATAAACTGTATTAATTGCAAACTTCAACAGGACAAAGACGGATCCTACATATGAATCACGTTCGAGTGCAATGTACGTCCTTCAGTTGTGAATGCACACAGTTTATAGTGGAAGATATGGCAGACAGGTTGTCTCGTTCACTCAACGTAATCACAAGCTATCAGTTACGCACATACGCGTACAGCAGTAAATACCAGGATCAATATCTATTGAAATTACAATTAATTGTTTTTATATTTTTCATTTCCACGCGTATTTTAAAAAGGTGAAAATGACGGTGAAGGCTAATTGTACATAATGTTAGAAAAGGAGCATCTAACCATCAACTCCAGCCCGTTTTCAAAACATCTTTTTTAAAGTAGTAGGTATATTACCTACAAAACAAAAATAAAAATATCAGCGTACGATCTCCAACATTTAAGAATTAACCCAAAATGTCTGAAATTAGGTTTGGCTGAATAATCACATTCTGCATAAAGCAGAACTGCATAATACAATAAAGAATAGTGTCCTGCAGTTGTGAAACTTGATATACAGGTTCCTTAGAGATCACTATTGATTTTCAAGTACGTAGGTTATGAGGCACCAGAGTCATTGGGGTTAACGTATGATGTCTTAAGAATGGTATCAACGATATCGAGGATCGTTCGGTATTCCGTTGTATCGGTTTATTTAATCATAAGCTAGACATGTTGGAATTATGTATGGAATAAAATATCTTGTTTGCGGCACAATTTGAGGTCAATAAAGTTTTGGCACCCCCACTTGCCTCAAATTCAATAAAAATATGCCTATAATTTGGAACTAATCAAAGACTAATTTGTACCCGCGTAGTTTCGCCTAAATACTTATTTTTAAAGTGGGGGTGCAGGCTCGAACTCAAGCCAGCATCTCCACACCGATTGGACTATTAACAGTTGCATTCAACACTCTAATTAAAGACTAATTTGTACGCAACTTATAGTTCGTCATTGTTTGAATAATTTTTAAATTATTTAAGCAATTTATAAGTAAAAAAAGGGTTATTTACCTCAAAATTCCTCGTGGATACAAATTAGCCCTAAATTCGAAACACACGTTTCTCCAGTTTTATTGGGATATCAATTTTTGCCACTAATAAATTATACACAGCTTTAAAATCGCGAATTGGAATATTACGACAATCACTTATCAACAAAATAATTTATTTACAACAAAATTCTCGTGGGTAAAAATTAATTCGATATTCGAAACCCAAGTTTCTCCAATTTTATTGAGGTCCTAATGTTTTTTGCGTTTTATAACGAAAAAACGTCAAATTCCCAAATTAAGTTTATTGAGCTATCTCGAAACATACATACGATCAAATTCATACTTGGCTGAACGAATGGCTAAATCTTATACTAAATGAAAATTTAATAACGGTCGACAGTCATGCAGACTACGTTGGTGCTAGAAATACCTGCAAAAGTTATCACTATAGCTAAAAAGTTGTTTGACCAACGAAAGTGGCGTGAAGCAGCTACATCTCCTTTAGACAGCCGTAAATTTGGGTCTTTAGATAAAGCCATCAGTAAAAACATAACGTACATCTGCATTTCCCCCCATGACATCCTTTGATGGATCTGTAGTTGCTGATTCTGTACACAACGCCCATCTTTTTGTGGATTTATTTGCATCAAAGTCGTATCTTAATCATTCGGGAAAGAATATGCCCCTAGTCAACTCTTCTTTATACGCTATGAAACCAATTCATTTTCGATACAAGCTCCTAGAATCGGTCATCAATAGGCTTGATCTCAATGAGGCGACTGACCCAGTTGTTCTCGTAAAGAAATTCTCCCCGAACAAGTACCGGTCCTATCTAAGCTCTATTCAACCTCTGTGTCTTCTGCGGAATTTCCTTCATGGAAGTTAGAAAATGTTCAACCTATTCCCAAGAAAGGCGATAATACCGATCCCTCCAACTACCGACCAATTTCCATCACTCCCATTTTGCCTAAAATCATAGAAAAAGCTGTCAATCAGCAACCGGTATCTGCTTGATACTAACAACCTCCTTATTGACTACCAATATGATTTAGGCAGAGTCGTTCAACAGGCGATCTTCTTTCATGTGACAATGGAACAATAAATTAGAACAATCCCGTGGAACAGCTGTAGTCACTTTAGATATCTCAAAAGCGTTTGACCAAGTTTGGTGTTTACTTTCAATACTCGCCTCGTTTGGGTTAAATGATACGCTCATCAACTGGGTTTCTAGTTTTCTTAATAAATGACGAATACCTGTCGTAGTTGATGGCTTCTTTTCAAAAGAAGTTAGCATTAAAGCGTGCGTGCCACAGAGATCAGCTATAGCGCCTACACTTTTTCTGCTATACATAAATAATATTATTTCTTCAACGACTAATTAGGTCCAATTGCTTTGCTGACGGCAGCACTATTCATTGTAATTAATCTCATTCTACCCATAATGGTTTTTCTATCTCAAATCGAGACATTAAAGCTGAAATGGCAATTTCAATCTATACAGGCATTGAACGTATCAACAGACTTTACTACTATGTAGGGAATGATTGTATCTTCAAATCTATCATGGGCTGTCAGCTACTAAAGCAGCTGCTCGTAAAATAGACTTTATTCAGATCTAAGCAATACTTGACCTTTCCACCACTTTTTGCTGTATAAGGCCCAAATTCGAGCAATACGCTCTCGATATCGTTGTTCGTATTGGCATTAGGAGTTCAGACAAGTCTGATTTTATGTTTATTTTAGTAGTTGTTACATTCAGTTCCTAAACAATTCGGTTGTAAACAGATTTCTTGTGTTGCTTGTATTTGTGGGTTTTATAATTTTTTTAATATATTCAATGGGATAATCATGACAGTAATGCAAACAATTTTGAAATGTGTTTTGAGAAAGTGTCTTCCGTTCGCCCAAGCATGAATTTGATAGTATCATTTTCGAGAATAATCAAAGGGCTTCCAGTAGAGGGGGTCTCAACCGATTATATATGGTGAATTAGTACCATTATTGCATTAGCTCAACAAATTTAGACATTCATTTTGGAAAGTTGTCTCTGTAGCCTTTCGTTCAGCCTAGTAGTGAATTCGATCATGTGTATCATTTCCGAGGTAAGTTAATCGACTTATCAACATAAGTAGCATCTATCTCATGTGTATTGTATGTATGTATCATTTTCGAAAAAAATCAATGTACTTGTCTACATAGGGAGTCTTAACTTATTGCATAATGCCATCTTGTGCCCTTTTGACAAAATCTATTTCTTCCCTATATTTGGGCCAAGTATGAATTTGTTCGTATGAATCATTTTCGAGATAAATCTTTTAACTTAACAACAGAGGTAACATCTACCTCATGTATAATATGATGCAATGCTCATGGATTGTAGTGCTAGAAATTTTGAAATATATTTTTCTTTTCAATGCCTTTCTTTTAACTGAGTATGAATATGATCGGATGTATCACATTTAAGTTAAATCAATAATTCTATCAATAGTGGTAACACCTATATAATTCATATGTTGCACCATGGTCCTTATAGATTATGTTGTTTCCGTCAGGAACACGAAGCTTTCCAAAACCGTTGAATTGGACATAGAGGGTTACGTTTAGTTATTACTGTTTATTGTCATGTTCCCTTGTTTTATTTATCAGTTTTGTTAAAAACCTATGTTGACATGTCTACAAGTAGAATGGATGAAGTCCTGCTGCATTGAGGTTATACAGGATAGTTAATGTACGTTAATAAAAAAAACAGTTGTTTCCGAACAAGAGGTAAATCTGGCAATAACTCAGCTAGTACCGTCTGATCGGGAACGACCGATTATCCCCCTGCTCTAAATTTAGTGAATATCAGACTTTTGATTAACCCTGTATATTAAACTTGCGCGACTTCGCAAATGGAGTGTGTACCTGTGCAATTCAATTAGTACAAATATAAAATACTTATCTTTTGGGCAATAAAATCTCAAATATCTTTAAGAATTACTTGAGGAGTTCTAACAAATATAGGTATGCAGTAATCAAAAATATGAAAACGCATATATTTGCTAGATTCTCGTATTATAGGTAATCCAGCGAAAAGAACCTATGCACGTCATTAATTTAACCCTTAAACACTCTCTGGTAACACAGTAATACCAGTGCGCAGTAGACTGAAAATCATTCGCCTGGCAGCAAATAATAATTTTCAAAGGTCATAAATATATTCAAATGGCTTCTCAGATGCCATCTCTTTTATTATGTCGCAAGCAAATGAAATTTTATTCGAAAGCACGCCGAATTCAAAAACTGTCGACCTTCATGACTAGACCTAATATGTATTTTCTATATAATGTCTGGACCGTATTATGTTTTTATCAGGGCCCTTTTTTTTAAATTCAATTACTGTTCGAAAGTTTATGGTTTATTTACAATTTGGATTCTGCATTTGTCAGATCATTATTATGGCATATTATCGGAAGCGACCTCTTGGGCAAGCTGAATTAGAAGAGATGATACAGGAAATCACGGCTGAGCAAGCAGAACATTCAGACATAGGCGGTGATTCCGATGCGGATGACAATTTTCGAGAGGAATTGGGTACAAGTACCACGAGATCGTCGGCAGCCTCCTCGCCATTGGTATCACCTACCTCGTCAGGTATAGCTACACCAGAGCTATGAGAAACAGAACAAAAATAGATTTCAATATTCCGTCCACATCAAAACAAAGTTTTGAAGAAGACTACTACTCCGACGACTCTCTTGCGGACAAAACATACAAACCGGATGACCCGCAACTTGTACAAGGTCCATTGCTACAAAGTGAAAATGATGACGATCAACCTGAGGAATTGGAAGATATTATTAACGATTTTTCGAAAAAACACCCATCGTTCCCATGAGATATGTCAGTTACGACTTTGTCGATGACATGGGGTCACGCGTGCAGGTTGGTTTATTGATAAAATTGTCTTCGCATTTGTATTTATTCATTCTTTTACAGGTCAATTCAGAACAACCTATTGATTTCTTCGACGTTTTTTTTTTTGAGAAGAATTTTTTGGAATCTGTCGTCCAGCAATCAAATTTACACGCTACACAGGCTCACAACAGTTTGAATCTTTCAATAAAGGAGCTAAAAGCTTTCATTGGAATCCTTATAATAATGGGATTCAACTGTCTACCACAATTACGGAAATACTGGTCGCGCGACCCTAATTTATATAACTCAAGGGTAGTCGGGGTGTTTCCAGTGAAGAGATTTTTAAAAATCCTCAGATTTCTTCACTTGAACGATAATATTCAAATGCCCAAACGGGAATCAGCGGAGTACGATAAACTTTACAAAGTTTGGCCTTTGCTAAACCATTTCGATCGAGTGTTTGGGGCTTCATTTACTTCCAGCCGAAATGTTGCTGTGGATGAGAGCATGATACCATTCAAAGGCCGTAGTAGTATAAAGCAGTACATGCCCATGAAACCCATCAAACGAGGCTTCAAGATGTGGGCACTGGCCTGCTCTATTACCGGGTATTTATACTCATTTGAAGTGTACACTGGGAAAGCAACTGCTACACAGGATACCTTAGGAGAGCGCGTTGTGCTGAAGCTATCCAGAGCTCTAAGCAATAGAGAGGTTTTTGCTTGTACTTTGATAACTTTTTCACAACAATACTCATAATGGAAAAGCTGGCGAATAGAGGTTTGTTTGGATGTGGAACGATTCGTCAGACAAGAAAACATTTTCCAAAAGAAAAGTTATTGGATGATAAAAAATTGGCCTTGAGTCAATTTGACTATGCTACTTGCAACGAAGTCTCTGTGACCAAATGGAAGGATCGGGGCACAAAAGCCGTAACGGTATGCAGTAATACGCACAATGCTGCTCAAAACGGCCAAGTACTCCGAACAAGTAAGACCGGAGAACGTGTTGATGCTGGTCTAGTAAATTCTTTTATTTTCTACCAGCAAACCCTTAAGAAAAATATTCCACGGAAGAAACACCTAAGCCATTTAAAGTTTAGAAGCAAACTTGCCAACCAGCTTATTGGTGATGTTACGGCAAGGAAGAAGCCTGGCGTAGCGTTACCTGCTCCTGCAAATCATCAACCAGAGAGAACAACAGCTCGACGTTGCAAGCACTCCAGTAATACTGGGAAACAAAAAAGAACCAATATGCATTGCATAGATTGCAAAGTTGCTCTTTGTCTTGACTGTTTTGCTCCCTATCATAACCGATTGTAGTTTTCTATTTTTTCCTAGGTTTTAGATGGAAGCCAAAATTGTAGTTATTTAGTTTCATAATTTATGTTTATCGTTTTAAAACTTTAAGGGTTAGTAAGTACCATGTAGTATATATATATATATATATATATATATATATATATATATATATATATATGTATATATATACATACGCAGTAATTAGTTTTAAAACAATATGAGTTGTATTGGACAGCATTCATTAAAACGTTATACAGGGTGATTCGCGAGGAAGTGGCAATATTTTAAAGATATGTCGAGGAAGCCAAAATAAGTAAAATAAACTCATATGTTTAAGTCCGATTTTCATTTGTTTCAGGGATAATTGACTTTTCTTAAAATGTCAAATCTCATCAATTTTTGCCTATTACGAAGTACGTTGATGTATTGATCTTATGCACGTAATTCTGAGAGCGAAATCCAGAAAGGAAACTTTTAAAATAATTATTGCCCTTTTAGTAACTTTAAATTTGGCGGCTAATAAATTCTCACCAAGAACGTTCTCACTATCGCCAATATTTGCAAAATTCCCTAACAGGGTATTTATTTTTAAGAGTTGACTTTCTGGATTACGCAACCAGAACTTATGTGTAATTAGGTGACAGTAGGCAACTGAAATAAAAACTGACAGTTAGTTGTTAAAGTGACAGTTGTTCAACATTAGTTTTATGAAGTTGAAAAAATGCCCCACAAATTTAGTCATAAAGAATATGCCGATATGATATTTGTTTATGGGTTCTGTAATGGTAGTAATGTTCGTGCAGTGGAGGAGTATCGACGTCGTTTTCCGAATCGAAGAGTTCCTAACAAGCGAGTATTTCAAACTGTTTTTACACATGCCGGCGAAACTGGGACATTTCCAAGTGCAAGTATTGTTTCTGAAAGAGAACACGGAATCGCTGTTGGACTTGAAGAAGATATTCTGGATGTGGTAGACGAAAATCCAGAGATAAGTACAAGGCGCATCGCAATCCAATTTGAAATACCACAAACAATGGCTTGGAAAACACTTAAGCAACAAGGTTTGAACGCTTATCATTTGCAAAAGTACAAAATCTCCACGAAGGCGATTATCCTTTAAGGCTACAATTTTGTCATTGGATTCGGGAAAACAGAAGATTGTGTAAAGACATTTTGTGGTCGGATGAAGCTCAATTTACGCGAGATGGAATTAACAATTGCCACAATAATCATCGATGGTCGGACGAAAATCCCCATGCTACGATAGAACACAATTTCCAACATCGATTTAGCATTAACGTTTGGTGCGGTATTCTAAATGATCAATTAATCGGTCCTTTCGTATTAGATGCGCGCCTTACTGGACAAGGATACTTACGTTTTTTAGAAGACCATTTAGAAGAAATATTGGACGAAGCACCTTTAAATATTCGACAACGAATTATCTTCCAACATGATGGAGCGCCTCCTCACTATTCAAATAATGTACGAAATTTTCTGAATACCACTTTCGGCGATCTTTGGATTGGCAGAGACGGTCCTCTTCCTTGGCCACCGAGATCACCGGATCTCACTCCCCTCGATTTTTGCCTTTGGGGATGGATGAAGTCGTTAGTTTATGCTACCAAAGTGGAAACGAGGGAAGCGTTACTAGATCGCATTCTTAATGCAGCAGCTATCATTAGAGCGAACAATCGTTCATTGAAACTCGCTACTAGTGCAGTTTATAAACGCACAAATAAGTGTATCCAAGTGGGCGGTGGTGTTTTCGAAAATTTTTCGTAAATTAATGCTTCGAACATTTTTCGTAAATTAATGCTATTTTGTTTATTTTTGTAATTGATTTTGTAATAAATTTTTGTTTGCTTTTTAAATATCTCTGAAACACATGAAAATCGGACTTGAACATATGAGTTTATTTTACTTATTTTGGCTTCTTCGACATATTTTTAAAATATTGCCACTTCCTCGCGAATCACCCTGTATAGTTGGTGTTATTCTTGTTACTTATGATTAGTCAAAACATAATAAGTAATATCCGAACAAGGAATAGCGACTTTTTTTAAAGATGGTAAAACAGGTATACCAGAGAACATTCACAAGTAGTACCGGGGCACCTTAACCACATTTACTCTACTACAGTAGCACCTTTCACTTTTTTATATGCCCACGTGGGGGACCGGATTTTCCACCCTTATTTTTACACGCTTACGTGTAGGACGTGTTTTTTCACCCTTATTTTTGCACATCCACGTGTGAGACCGCATTTTTCACCCCTATTTTTTATATACCCTCGTGTGAGACCGGATTTTTCATCCCTATTTTTACACACTCGCGTGTGAGACCGTATTTTCATCCCGTTTTTCATCCCTAATTATTTTTATATACCCTCGTGTGAGACCGTATTTTCAACCCTTTTTCAACCCTAATTATTTTTACATACACCCACGTGTGGGACCGTATTTTCAACCTTTCTTTTTATCCCTAATTATTTTTTACTCGCTTACGTATAGGACGTGTATTTTCATCCCTTATTTTTAATAAACTTATGACGCCGGTTAAAATTGTCACCTAAACATATGGTAACACTGCTTTGGATTTTGACGTCACAAGACCGCCTGCGAGGGGACGTACATTTCAACCCTGACAGTATTTTCAACCTTTTGTTTGTATTTAAGAGCCCTTTTGGCGGGAGCCCTAAAGGATAGGCAAATGCATGCGCACGTAGGATCGTTTTTTTTTACCTATTTTTAAGGGTTAATAAACGGTAGGATATTTTTTAGTATTAAAAGAAACTAATCAAGGTAAAGATAACGTATACGTTTGATTTTAAAAATACACTATTACATTCTATAACGATAATAAACAGTTAATGGCATTGCATAATCAGCTAATTACCCTGTTGTTGTCATACAATGTGAATGTACGGTTTAGCGACTATTTAATATGAATTGAATTTTATCAAATGAGATTGCATAATTGTTGTTATTATTAAAATCATTATTAGGTTCCTTTTAATCCCATATCTAGATTGTGGTCCTCTTGTGGTGAAAATTCATTTGAATATATTTTAAAATGAAATTGATTTAAAAATAAAATGTGTAATTAACTAATTGATTAACCTGCTTACAGCAATAGTAATTATCGAAAATTAAGGAATGTCGCTTTTATTTATTTACCTTTTTAATACGTATTATTTACATACAATATATTTTGGTTTTAAATATGAGTCACAATGTGTCGCAATCCTTTTGCTTTAATTATGGGTCATAATTAAATCTAGTTGTCGCTCAAGGTAGTCACTACCAAATTAATCTCATGTACAACAAGAAACTTAATATCAATAATGTATAACAAAGTATTTTTTATAATGCCATTTTTCGCATAGTTTAATGTCCATGTAAGGATCGTATTTTAGCCTTGAGAGATCGGATTTGGTCTGGGTCAGACTAGGGGTTGGTCCAGTATCGGAGATTGTATTCTAAATTGTCTCCTGTGAAAGTTAGCTTTACAAAAACACAGACACAACCACAAGTACGAGCACGAGCACAAACATAAACACAATCACAGGAACAATTACAAGCCCAAGAATCAGGACATGCACAAACACAAGCACAGGAACAATTACAAGTACCAGCACAAGCGCAAGCACAGGTACATACAAACACACAAACACGAAAAATTGCAAACACGAAAAACGAAAATTCGCAAACACGAAAATTCGTAAACACACAAACACAAAAAACGAAAACGAAAATTCGCAAACACGAAAAATAACAAACACACAAACGCGCAGAGTACGAAAAAACGCAAACACGAAAAATCGTAAACACAAAAATTCTCAAACACGAAAACCGCAAACATACAAACGCACAAACACGAAAAAACGAAAACACACAAAACGAAAAACGCGCAAAGCTGCCGCATGAATTAAGACTGGGATTTGGAGTCTATAAACAAAATGATTCTCTCTGTCTCTGTCTCTGTCCCTGTCTCTGTCTCTGTCTCTCTCGTTCTCTCTCGTTCTCTCTCGTTCTCTCTCGTTCTCTCTCTCGTTCTCTCTCGTTCTCTCTCGTTCTCTCTCGTTCTCTCGTTCTCTCTCGTTCTCTCTGTTCTCTCTCGTCCTTTCTCTCTCGTTCTCTCGTTCTCTCTCGTTCTCTCTCATCTCTCTTTCTCTCTCTTCTCTCTCGTTCTACTCTCTTGATTCTCTCTCGTTTCTCTCTCTGTTCTCTCTCGTTCTCTCTTCTCTCTCTTCGTTCTCTACTTCTCTCTCGTTCTCTACTCGTTCTCTCTCGTTCTACTCTCTTTCTCGTTCTTCGTTCTCTCTCGTCTCTCGTTCTCGTTCTCTCATCGTCTCCTCTCTCGATTCTCTCTACGTTCTCATCTCGTTCTCTCGTTCCTAACTCTCGTTCTCTCCGTTCTCTCTCTTCTCTCTCTGACTCTCTTCTCTCTCTTCTCTCTGTTCTCTCTCGTTCTCTCTCGTTCTCTCGATTCTCTCTCGTTCTCTACTCGAATTCTCTCTCTCTCTCGATTCTCTCTCGTAATCTCTCTCATCCTCTCGTTCGTCTACGTCGATTCTCACTCGTTCCTACTACGTTCCATACTAACGTCTCTCGTAACTCGTCTACTCTCTCTTCTCTCGTTCTCTCTCGTCTACATCGTTCTCTCGTTCTCTCTCTTCTCTCGTCTCTCTCTCCTCGTTCTCTCTCGTTCTCTCGTTCTTCTCTTCTCGTTCTCTCTCGTTCTCTCTCTCTCTCGTTCTCTCGTTCTCTCGTTCTCTCTCGTTCTCTCTCTTCTCTCTCTTCTCTCGTTCTCTCGTTCTCTCTCTCTCTCTTCTCTCGTTCTCTCTTCTTCTCTCGTTCTCTCTCGTCTCTCGTCTCTCTCGTTCTCTCTCGTTCTCTCTCTTCTCTCTCGTTCTCTCGTTCTCTCTCTCTCTCGTTCTCTCGTTCTCTCTTCTCTCTCTTCTCTCTCGTTCTCTCTCTTCTCTCGTTCTCTCTCGTTCTCTCTCGTTCTCTCGTTCCTCTCTCTCGTTCTCTCTCGTTCTCTCGTTCTCTCTTCTCTCTCGTTCTCTCTCGTTCTCTCTCGTTCTCTCTCGTTCTCTCGTTCTCTCGTTCTCTCTCGTTCTCTCTTCTTCTCTCGTTCTCTCTCGTTCTCTCTCGTTCTCTCGTTCTCTCTCGTTCTCTCTCTTCTCTCGTTCTCTCTCGTTCCTCTCGTTCTCCGTTCTCTCTTTCTCTCTCGTTCTCTCGTTCTCTCTCGTTCTCTCGTTCTCTCTCTTCTCTCGTTCTCTCGTTCTCTCTCGTTCTCTCTCGTTCTCTCTCGTTCTCTCTTCTCTCTCGTTCTCTCTCGTTCTCTCTCGTTCTCTCTCTTCTCTCTTCTCTCTTCTCTCGTTCTCTCTCGTTCTCTCTCGTTCTCTCTCGTTCTCTCTCGTTCTCTCTCGTTCTCTCTTCTTCTCTCTCGTTCTCTCTCGTTCTCTCTCGTTCTCTCGTTCTCTCTCGTTCTCTCTCGTTCTCTCTCCGTTCTCTCTCGTTCCTCTCTCGTTCTCTCTCGTTCTCTCGTTCTCTCGTTCTCTCTCGTTCTCTTCTCTCTCGTTCTCTCTCGTCTCTCTCTCTCTCTCGTCTCTCGTTCTCTCTCGTTCTCTCTTCTCTCTCGTTCTCTCTCGTTCTCTCTCGTTCTCTCTCGTTCTCTCTCGTTCTCTCTTCTCTCGTTCTCTCTCGTTCTCTCTCTTCTCTCTCTCTCTCTTCTCTCTCGTTCTCTCGTTCTCTCTCGTTCTCTCTCTCGTCTTCTCTCTCGTTCTCTCTCGTTCTCTCTCTCTTCTCTCTCGTTCTCGTTCTCCTCGTTCTCTCTTCCGTTCTCTCTCTTCTCTCTCGTTCTCTCTCGTTCTCTCTCGTTCTCTCTCTTCTCTCCGTTCTCTCTCGTTCTCTCTCTCTCTCTTCTCCTCGTTCTCTCTTCTCTCTCGTTCTCTCGTTCTCTCTCTTCTCGTTCCTCTTCTCTCGTTCTCTCTCGTTCTCTCTCGTTCTCTCTCGTTCTCTTCTCTCGTTCTCTCTCGTTCTCTCTCGTTCTCTCTCGTTCTCTCTCGTTCTCTCTCGTTCCTCTCGTTCTCCGTTCTCTCTTCCCATTCTCTCTCGTTCTCTCTCATTCTCTCCGGACCTCAATACTCAAACACACAAAACAAAAACACAAAACGAATCAAGGTTAGGAACTGGAGTAAATAAAATAATTCTACTATTTTATCTGTTTTATTCTTTATATCCAAATGGAAGAGTATCAAAATTTTCTATTCTACGTCGCTTAGAGTAACTTATCCTATACTGCTTAGATTCAGGTCTACTTATCACATTATAACAACTATCTCTAACAATTTTCTGTCATTGTATACAAACAAAGAGTCTTTACTATTACTAAGTACCATATCTTTCATCGCATCAAAGTTTATAACGCGCGAGTTCTTATAGTTTAAGGTAATGCCCTTGACTTTACACGGATTTAATTGTTTTGTCACAGGTAGAAAACACATTATAACTATAGTTTTAGGTCCGGCACTAACAAATTCGGCTATATAGCTCCATCACCGTACGTCTCAGCTCGTCGGTCATTTGGCAGAAATCCCCATGCTGGGTTCCAGTCGCCGGGTTTTGCGACAAATATCACGCTGTCTGTGTCGTAATACAGAACACGTCGGTCTAGTTTCTCTAAGTAACTGTATAGCTCTAAACGGGCATGAGCTGTCGTGTATGCGGCTATGGATACATTAATTGTTTTTGTGATTCACTCTCCTCGGTCTATCAATTCACCATCACAACGTTATCGTTAATAGGTATTATGGATTGTATCTGAACCAAAGGACTTTTTCAAATTGTTTACCGATCCATTGGTTCAGGTACAATCCATAATACCTATTAACGATAACGTTGATGGTAATGACGAAAGTAGATCAAAACAAACATGAATCGAGCTGTAACGTTTGCTAGTACGACTGTGACAATCGGGTGTATGATAAGAAACATGACAGCTGAATTTGTCGAGAGAACGACGTGTGAAGAACCGAGGAGGTTTGTGCAAATGTGGAAAGAAGAAAGTCGGCGGAGAGCGAACATGAGAGAAGAGACTGGGAGAGAGAAGATGAGATGAATGAAGACCGAGAACGAGAGAGAAGAAGACGAGCGAGAAAGAATCATTTTTTGATAGACTCAAATCCAGTCTTAATTCATGCGGCAGCTTTGCGCGTTTTTCGTTTTGTGTGTTTTCGTTTTTTCGTGTTTGTGCGTTTGTATGTTTGCGGTTTTCGTGTTTGAGAATTTTTGTGTTTACGATTTTTCGTGTTTGCGTTTTTTCGTTTTCGTTTTTTGTGTTTGTGTGTTTACGAATTTTCGTGTTTGCGAATTTTCGTTTTTCGTGTTTGCAATTTTTCGTGTTTGTGTGTTTGTATGTACCTGTGCTTGCGCTTGTGCTGGTACTTGTAATTGTTCCTGTGCTTGTGTTTGTGCATGTCCTGATTCTTGGGCTTGTAATTGTTCCTGTGATTGTGTTTATGTTTGTGCTCGTGCTCGTACTTGTGGTTGTGTCTGTGTTTTTGTAAAGCTAACTTTCACAGGAGACAATTTAGAATACAATCTCCGATACTGGACCAACCCCTAGTCTGACCCAGACCAAATCCGATCTCTCAAGGCTAAAATACGATCCTTACATGGACATTAAACTATGCGAAAATGGCATTATAAAAATACTTTGTTATACATTATTGATATTAAGTTTCTTGTTGTACATGAGATTAATTTGGTAGTGACTACCTTGAGCGACAACTAGATTTAATTATGACCCATAATTAAAGCAAAAGGATTCGACACATTGTGACTCATATTTAAAACCAAAATATATTGTATGTAAATAATACGTATTAAAAAAGGTAAATAAATAAAAGCGACATTCCTTAATTTTCGATAATTACTATTGCTGTAAGCAAGTTAATCAATTAGTTAATTACACATTTTATTTTTAAATCAATTTCATTTTAAAATATATTCAAATGAATTTTCACCACAAGAGGACCACAATCTAGATATGGGATTAAAAGGAACCTAATAATGATTTTAATAATAACAACAATTATGCAATCTCATTTGATAAAATTCAATTCATATTAAATAGTCGCTAAACCGTACATTCACATTGTATGACAACAACAGGGTAATTAGCTGATTATGCAATGCCATTAACTGTTTATTATCGTTATAGAATGTAATAGTGTATTTTAAAATCAAACGTATACGTTATCTTTACCTTGATTAGTTTCTTTTAATACTAAAAATATCCTACCGTTTATTAACCCTTAAAATAGGTAAAAAAAACGATCCTACGTGCGCATGCATTTGCCTATCCTTTAGGGGCTCCCGCCAAAAGGGCTCTTAAATACAAACAAAAAGGTTGAAAATACTGTCAGGGTTGAAATGTACGTCCCCTCGCAGGCGGTCTTGTGACGTCAAAATCCAAAGCAGTGTTACCATATGTTTAGGTGACAATTTTAACCGGCGTCATAAGTTTATTAAAAATAAGGGATGAAAATACACGTCCTATACGTAAGCGAGTAAAAAATAATTAGGGATAAAAAGAAAGGTTGAAAATACGGTCCCACACGTGGGTGTATGTAAAAATAATTAGGGTTGAAAAAGGGTTGAAAATACGGTCTCACACGAGGGTATATAAAAATAATTAGGGATGAAAAACGGGATGAAAATACGGTCTCACACGCGAGTGTGTAAAAATAGGGATGAAAAATCCGGTCTCACACGAGGGTATATAAAAAATAGGGGTGAAAAATGCGGTCTCACACGTGGATGTGCAAAAATAAGGGTGAAAAAACACGTCCTACACGTAAGCGTGTAAAAATAAGGGTGGAAAATCCGGTCCCCACGTGGGCATATAAAAAAGTGAAAGGTGCTACTGTAGTAGAGTAAATGTGGTTAAGGTGCCCCGGTACTACTTTCACAACATATTTTGTTCTGAATGTTCTCTGGTAGAAGGGTTTCCCAGCGTTTTCCAAAAAACTGAAATGACATACATTAAAAAAAATGCTATAATAACCTTATTTGAGACCCTAGTGATTAACTGACAAAAGTTTTTGTTTAAATATGTTAACAGATAATTTTGCGCGTTAAAGGGTTAATTACGCTCTAGATTGTTTCTATTTTTTTAAAGTTATGTTGACCTATGAAATAGTAACATGAATAATTAGTTGGAACTAGCTAAATAAATTTATGACGTACATCGATTTTTTTCGCTGAATTATCTATACATCACAAGATTCTTAAAATACATTGAAAGATCTTTGTACTATATCCACGATATGATTGGAATATCGTAATTATCGGTATAAGCATTTATTACAATCATTGTTCGTCATTAATATCGGCTTCCAGTTCTTTATGTAATCTTTTTACTTTATCTTCATCGACAGCACCTATAAATATTGACATTAATTGTCATAATCAAATGTATTCGGGAATGCCTTTATGCATTAAATTGAAACGGAATCTGGGTGAAAACGAGCCTATTGTTATTATGGAATGTTGCCATTGTTGAGCGAAAAGAAAACTGGGTTAACTTTGTATTTCCTTAAGTACAGTTCAGCGTATAATTCAATTGTTTTGAAGTTACGGTGAAGATTGAAATTGTATTAAATGGTGATCATCGAACTTATTTTATGAATGGACGGTTATATATCTGAATACGCTTCATATGGTTCAACATAATATCGCAAACATTAACAAATAACAGGTGGGCTGTTAGTGTTAATTTTTCTGGGAACGAGTCTATCGTATTTGCAGTAGCGAGCGCCGTGCTTCTAAGTAGGTGCAGATAATTATAATAAATAATTATTTTTATAGTTGTTATACTTATGTGTCATTTTGAAAATTTGTCAGTGTTAACGTTATGCAAGACAGAATTACTACATATGCAGCTTATCTGTCATAAATTTACATCACGAATCAAGATTAGGTATTCGTCTGCATCTATTATCAGTGCCTGTAGATGTAAAGCAAGCATATTTGCAAGCAAAATAAATTTAAAAAACCGTTATGAAGACAAATCGCAAGCATTAAAAAAACCGGCAACCCTGTATCAGCAAATCTCAACAGATATTTTTTATACTGATAAAAATTCCCTTCCCCAAAATAAGTATAATTATTGTCAGCCAATTGGTCGGTTGTTGTTGGTGTGCAATGGTCCAATTTAATTTTATAATTTTGGTGCCTTGTATTTGAAGACAGAACGTTGCCGAACATCACAAAATTAAGGGAGAAGTTTGTACAAACTGAACCAAATATTATAAACTAATTAAGAATATTAAAAATTATTATTGGTTTTATTAAATACATAAATAAAAAGTTTACCTTGAGTAGAATTTGAACCAACGACCTGTACTTTGGTAGAGTACCGCGCCAACCAACTGCGCCATCAAGGTTCAAGCCCCAATCGATGTAAATTTTGTCTGTATGTAAGAACTGATGTAAATATAATAATAAAACTAATAATAATTTTTAATTACATATTAACCTTTGAACTTATTCGTTCATAACAAAAACTTATAATAATTAAGAATATTTTTATATGGTACACTTAGATCTGTGTGTGGCCGGATCTATAACAAACGAAATACCCACGTACCACGCAAAAATTAACAATTGCGGAATAGCCATCATCATCAGCTATCGACTAATCGTACATAGATACATTTTCTTTAAATTAAGAGTTTACTGATAATATTGTATATTTATTTTGAATAATGAATTACATATGGAGTTATTGTGTAATAATTATCCTATTTTCTTTTAAGGTCAATCCTCATTGCCATACGATTCTTCCGTTTTAATATAACTGCAGTCATCATATAATATAAATAAATTGCATAATTAATTGTGATATTAATAGTAATGATTTTTCTTAATTTTATTGCCCAAAGGTTTATGTTTAATTGCTAGGTTATTTACTTCCATTATTTTACATTTAATAAAATTTCTTTGAAATTGAAAGTTTTTGAATTTAATGGTCAATTGAGCAAACTACGTATACCATATAGGGAAATAAATGATCAGTTGTGTTTAGCAGGAGAGTCGGTGATTTCCTGGTCCGCTCTTACGACGTAAAAAGAAACAATTTTACCATTTATTGTCATATAGTGACGCCCTCTTTGTCAATTACAATACCGCTTTTGAAAAGAATCCATCTCTACCATCTGTAGCTGGCGGGAACAGACTGTTGCCCAGAGCAAACTTGCGGCGAGTAAGAAAACTACCTTTTTATGCTGACAATGTGTTCTGGAGAAATGCTCACGTAAAAAATACTGCTCCATTATTATCAGAAAATTGTGGTGGGTCTATCGACGGGGACAATATGATTTTGTCTGGTTTCGTTTTGATCAATTACCGTTTAGTGTTATCGTTCAAGATATACATTGGCCTAAGTTAATTAAATATATTCTAAATTAATATTTTTTTCAGAAAGATAATAACACATCGGAAGAAAGTAACTATAATGATGACAAGGGTACTTATGATAATGACAGCAGCGATTATGACGATTTCGATAATGGGATAATTACTTTTTCGATTACACTTTGTGAAAGATCCGATATCACTAAATTGTATTTTACAGTGTTAGGTTTAGCTTTCTAATCTTTCAGACAATTTCAGTTCATTGGGAATTCATTTCTTGAATGGGAGTTCGAAAAAAATGTTGTTTTTACATTGCTCGTGTTTACAAATACAACACGAGGTTGTAGGAATTGTAAACGCGTGGATTTATACATACAGTTTTAGCGAAGTATTTAGGGAGGAAATGTCAGAAGTGTCTGCTCACGTTTATTCAGAAGAATGATGAATAGTAAATGCTACAATCTGTTTTATTGAAATTAATAATAAAACAACATTACACTACCCCTTGGACGCTAACTCGTCCGGGAAAAACTACAAAAACGTCCTCGTTGTTTTTCTTAGTCACTGAATTGTAATGCTTGATTCATCCTTGGAGATAATGGAGAATGTAGTTGCGTAGTGTGGTCGACGTTCTTATAACTCTGGATAACAAGTTTCTCATCATCATCTCTTCATCCACACGGCATACATATTTGTAAAGGGTTGTCTTCCTGCGTCCTCCTAATAAATCCACTAATCAATATTGTCCAATTGTGATGTGTGCCTGCATCGGAGTTTCATGAAGAACATTAGAAATTACTTCCATAACAATGATTTGGACGTAATCCACTAAATTATCATCCGATTCATTCTGACATATATGATCTTCCTGATGACAGTGAGCGTTATCGTCTTCACTTTCTGTTTTACTTTTTTTTTGGCAGCGTTTCTACTTGTTGGCTACATTCTTCGAATTATTTCTGTTTTGTCAACAATTTTTCTCTACTTAAAACCTCACAGTACTTTATTGGTTTCAGGCGAGGTATAACTTCCTTTATTCTGGGAGCGGTTGCATCTTTTGGAACAGATTTAGCACTAATTTTGGACGCAAATATATCAAAGATAGTAGGAGGTGACTGCACTGGAAGATCACGTACATTCTCAATTGCAAGGGCAGATGTACTTCCCTAGTCCGCAGAACTTGAGGATGTGAACGTGATGAAGAAGGAATTCGTTCCTTTTTTCTTTTCTTCGACATTTGTTGCAACCTGCAATTTCGTTCTCTTGTAGGTACTCAACTCGATAGGACCAAATAAAGATTGTGGAAATTGTCTGGGATCGGAGGGAAATTTCGTGTCGATGAAAATCCCTTGATGATATTCCCTGGTTTCATAGAGGCCTTAATTTCTCTACAAACTGAAGTTTTCTTAGGCGGTCCGATTCTTTCTTCTCCAGTTATTTGGCAAATTTAATTAAACTTTTGTCCCACTCATCCTCACTGATTTAAACACGTTTTGTCAAGTTACTGTAGCTTATCCGATAAATGGGTAGTAGGTTTGATAAGCTGGATATTGTTTAAAGCAGCCTTTATAATCCTATACCTGGTGTGTGTTTTGTGACCATCGTATATCAGAATCGCTGCTTGATCAGGCATATTTCTTGAAAACCGCTGCTGTACGACATGAGGTATAAATGTCTTAGTTCTCCAATCATTGAAAACCGGGTCCTCTATCCATCCATTAGAAGATGCCTTGTTGAGCGTTCCAGGATAACCTTTCTCACTAGTCTAACGTGCTTGCACTACAACACCTTTAAATATTATTAGTGGATGGAAAACATTATCCATCAGCAGAAATGGTTGCAAGACCGACGTAGATTCACGTCCTGGTTCCCCAGAGACTCTAGATAATGGAATGCCTTTTTCTCCAATAGCCTTCAGTTTTCTGGGATGAGAAGCAAACCCAGGTTCATCACAATTAAATACAAAACTGGCTTTTTCCGGAAATGACGCTTCAGATCTATCCAAAACTTCCTTCAGCTCTTCGTAGAAGTTGTAAAAGATGCCTGGCGTCTTGACATTTTCGGAGATGTTTCGTTTTTTTCAACGACAATCTTAGGTGCCTTTTAATAAATCGAAAGTACCAGTCACTAAGTAAATCATTTTTGAAGGTACTGTGCAAGTTGCGTGCTTTCACGTAGTCCGCGACTATCTATTGCACGTCATATTTTGTTGCAGGGAAATCCCATTCTTGCTTTTCAAATTAGGCTTCAACTTCAACAGGTAGTGTTGTTGCTCTTCCTGCTCCCAGCCTATCACTGTTGGCATTGCGTCATTTAATTATGTGATAGATAACTGCTTTAGCTATTCCGTAAAATTCTGCAGCTTGCCGCTAAGTTTTATTTTAGTTTTCAACATCTCCTACCGCTCTACCCAAATCTTCTTGACTGTACGAGGGACTTTCTCTTGTAATTTCTGGGCATTATGGACGTAAAATGTTGGTTATAGTGTAATGGTAACGCAATTGGTACGTTGACAATTTCCCCATCCAATGTTCACAATTGCCCCAATGTGGTTTTTTCAGACATTACTTACATTTACACAGTTTTTTCAACAAAATAGAAGGTTGGCTAATTTGAATCGGTACACTGTACATTTACGTACAAGTTTACAACACTCCGTGGCAATACAGCATGCCGCCAGCGCGCATTTCAAACATAAAGCAAATGGCAAACGGTATTCACGATTATCCCTATTTTACAATAACCTCATCTGACCCTAACATTTTAAAATTTCAAATTTTCTAAAAGAATCTGAACGTGTTTTTTTAAATTACATATCAGGTTTTGGCATTATATAACATGGACGAAATGATCTGTCAATAATAAATTACAAGCGATTAATATGCAAGTTAATGAACTGGCTATACTAAAATCATGCGATCAAAACGTCGCTAGATTTCGTACTAAAGGTGGAACCGGGGGTAATATTTCTTACTGACGTGAAGTTAGCAATAGATTTGATCCATAAATTTTCACTTCGTGTACATTTACTATTAAACCGGGAAATGAATAAAATAACAGAAACTAAATCCGTAAATATTACTTTTAAACATAATTAAGAAAAAATACACTATGAATTAGGAAAAACAGTTTATTTTAAAATATTTCAGTGCACAATCTTAAGTTTCTGTCAGAAAAACATCGTAAAAAAATAATGGTAAATTTTATGCAAATTAGGGATATTTACCTTATACTTAAACGCTACTTGGATAACAAATACAAGTATTTTGATGAAAATTAGAGCATAGTTAGTGACGAGTATATTACCCCCTCGAGCTCTAATTACTGCTTGGATGCTTCTCGGCAATCTGCCAAGTAGAGTTTGGATATATTCTTGTGGAATCGCGTTCCACTCATCTTGTACAGCAATCCGAAGTTGTTCTATTGTACCTGGAACAGGATTTCTTCGTCGTATGCGGCGTTTAAGATAATCCCACGTGTTCTCCAAAACTAACGGTCTCTGAGACTGCAGCTGGCGTGCCTTCCCCCAACTCTTCTGTAGACGTAATTTCGTCCATCTGGCTTCCATAACTGAATTCTAGTCTCATCCGTGAAGTGAACAATTCTCGATATCCCATTGAATATGTACTCTGGCAAATTCTAATCGAAGAGTTTTGTGATTTTGGAGCAGACGTGGAACTTTGGCGGGCTGTTCTGGCTTTAAATCTACTTCTTTTAATCTTCTCCTGGCTGTTTTGTACTCACATTAATTTGTCTACGTACGAAATTTTCAGTCTCTTGATACCTTTTTAAAACATTCGATACTGTGATTGACCTCTCCTGAGACGTCGTGAGATACACAAATACTATTCACTACTACTTGGTTAATTACACTACAATAACTTAATTTCGAGCTTAATTCACTATAATGGACAAAATTCTTAAAATATGTAATGAATTGTTTTTGATAAAATGCGCGAGAGAGAATAATATGCGCCCTTAATGTCAATTAAGCGTCAAAATATTTTGAAACAAGTCAATAACCAGCCTACTAGATGACTAACATCAGCACCTACAAGTTTACAGCGAATTTTTAAAATTATTTTGAAATAGTAGAGATTAAAAAAAATATTCGATAATTTTGTCCATGAGTGTAATTATGAAAATGGGGAAATATGCTATTAAGGTACACATATTACGTGGGACAGCCGAACGAATATGTTGATTCCAAAAATTGACTTTAATGCACAAAATTTACTTAAAACCCAATTGCACTTTTAGACTCTACATAAAATAAAGGCTATCGATATCAATTTTAAAAAATAGTAAATCCTTTTTAATTACCTACTTCAGAAAAACGAGGGCCATACGTGTGTCAGCGCAAGGACTTGTTTATTGCAAAATTTGACTTATTGGACAAAATTAATTTTTTGAAAACAAACTGCACTCTTGGATTCTACATAAAAAAAGCTATCGATATCAATTTTAAAAAATAGTAAACCCTTTTTAATTACTTCAGAAAAATCGCTACAAAGTTACCTCCGTGGGAGCGCACGGACTTGTTTATTGCAAAATTTAACTTTTATAAACAAAATTCATTTAAAACTAATGGCATTTTTGAATTCTGCGTAACAAAAGCTATTGATATCAATTTTAAAAAATAGTATACCCTTTTTAATTACCTACTTCAGACAAACGAGGTACAAGGTCCATGCGTGTATCAGCACACGGACTTGTTTATTGCAAAATTTAACTTTATTGGACAAAATTAATTTAAAAACAAATTGCACTTCGATTTTAGATAAAAAAGCTGTCGATATCAATTTTAAAAAATAGTAAACCCTTTTTAATTACTTCAGAAAAACGAGATACACGGTCCATACGTGTGACAGCGCACGGACTTATTTATTGTAAAATTTGACTTTATTGGACAACATTAATTTAAAAACAAATTGCACTATAGGATTCTAAATAAAACAGTTGCCGATATCAATTTTAAAAAATAGTAAACCCTTTTTAATTACTTCAGAAAAAGGAGATACACGGTCCATGCGTGTGACAGCGCACGGACTTGTTTATTGTAAAATTTGACTTTATTGGACAAAATTAATTTGAAAACAAATTGCACTGTTCGATTCTACATAATAAAAGCTGCCGATATCAATTTAAAAAAAATTGTAAGCTCTTTTTAATTACTTCAGAAAAACGAGATACATGGCCCATACGTGTAACAGCGCATGGACTTATTTATTGCAAAATTTGACTTTATTGGACAAAATTAATTTAAAAACAAATTGGATTCTTGGATTCAAAAAAGCTATCGATATCAATTTAAAAAAATTGTAAACCCTTTTTAATTACTTCAGAAAAACGAGGAGCAGGGTCCATACGTGTGACAGCGCACGGATTTGTTTATTGCAAAGTTTGACTTTATTGGACAAAATTAATTTAAAAACAAATTGCACTGTTGGATTCTAAATAAAACAGCTGTCGATATCAATTTTAAGAAATAGTAAACCCTTTTTAATTATTTAAGAAAAACGAGGTACGTGTGACAGCGCACTTGTTTATTATAAAATTTGACTTTATTGGACAAAATTAATTTGAAAACAAATTGCACTGTTCTCAAAATTTCTGGTTGAATTGCACGAATTTGCCCCCTAATACTGTCCTTTAATTCCTCCAGCGTTGTTGGACGTGTTCTAAACACCAAATTTTTTAAATAACCCCACAGTCAGTAATCCGCTGGGTTAATGTCAGGCGACCTTGGTGGCTATAAATTTGAAAAATGTCTGCTTATAACACGATCTTGAGAAACCCCAGTTAACAATTCTTTAACTGGTGGGTAAATATGCGGAGGTGCTCCATCCTGCATAAAAATCATGTTTTCAATTCTCTCGTACTCGTTAATGTTTAGTATTCACTCCACCATTAAGAGAGAAATGACCCTCATCTGTCCATAAAATACGGGATAAGCATTCAGGTTCAATTTACATCTGAGTCAGTGTTTGTAAAGAAAAATCGTACCTATCTACCTAAGAGCCAATTCTGCTTCCTTTAATTCAAACATCCGTTGGAGCTTATAGGGATAAATGTTTAGGATTTTTCGTAAAATTTGCAATCATTTTGATATCGCATTCGCACTGCTGATTCCTACCGGATGAGTATTGGCTACGTTTTGATTTTCCTGTAAAAGTTCTTCCTGATCTCGGAAGGTCAGCTACAGACCCTGTTCTTTCAAATTTGCTAATCAAATTATGACTCGCCTTCAATTGGCACGAGCCTGTTCGCAAACCCATTTTTGTACGAAATCTTCGTAATCCAGCAGTGTAATTTTTACCGCATTCATAATATCATTGCACTAAACCAATTCTTGTTTGCAGATCCATGTTCAAATCGTTACAATTTACGTTTACGCGAGTTTTATTTTTAGAACAGTTCTCTAAATTACGATCCTTTCGTTTGACATTTGTATCAATAACTGTCACGACAATTCTTTTGTTTTCTATAGATACACTAGAATACCATTATGTATGCAGTTAGATTCTATTTACTTGTTGATATTAATTTGATTTGTGAAAAATATATATGTAAAAATATATACCCTTACTTTATCATAACCCCATACGTATGAGAAGCATGTCTAATCGGACCAATCTTCCTGAGAACGGCACCGTATTCCCAACTAAATGTAATTTTATTGCAACTAAAGGAATTTCTTTTCACTCATACCTGAGAACATATTGAATATTATTATGTAATAATTATTTTTCACTTTCATTAAATTCGAACATTATACTAAATTTAATGGAAATAACAATAGCTTTTTATCCATTATGGGTTTAGTTTTGGTTAATTTAATCTAAGAATTTCGTTTTTTAATGACGCACGCAACAATCGTTGATGTCGTTTTTTGTTTAAAAAGTTATTTGTTCATTAACTCACATTCCACTCTTTTATAAACCATGATAACTTATTACTAGATACTAAATTAATTCATTCTTAGTCTGTTTGTAATCTATACAAAAACGTATTAATGCAATTGATTTGTAATCATTGACTATAACAATACCGTCCACTTGTATGTGACTTGCTTTTACAAGTTGTAATGAAATTAATACAATAAAGTACATTAATCAGTGCGTAAAAGTAATATAGCATTTCGTTCAAGTTACACCTAATGGCTTTTTCAAGGTTGGTTTACTCTCAAGCGAAAGCGTCAAAAGAAACTGGAATTTGCAATTTTTTAATTCTTTTTTTAGGATTGCTTAAAACATTTTAAATACGATATTCATTTTATAACGTAACATGTTTACACGGTTTATACGTTATAACAATTGCTGCTGTCGTCTTCATTAAGATCTTACAAACGGTGAGACCAATGTGGGTTATTACCTTATAACCTACCCAAGATATTAAAATTTGTCTGCCCTTCCCGCAAATTGTGAATTATATTGTATCAAACTTTCATTTTAATATTTTGCATAATTTACGGAACTTGAGGCGAGGTACGCATCATCTTGTATCGGGGAGGTATAAGGCTCGATTCCAGTTACTATTTGCTTATTATTTGGTTTTTAAGGGGGTTATATAGCGTGATTATTGTGCTACAGTTTGGACGAATGTTGAGCAGTAACCTTCTTCTCAAGAAGCCGACCCTCCTCTCTCACCTGGATCGCGCTTATCGCTAACTCGGTAACTCCACTATGCCTACTTTTCTAAATGTGTATATCTTGGGAATCCAAGAAGCTCTATAAGCTAAGCAGTCGTACCCCCTCTTATATGGATTTTACTGTAATAATAATCCCTAATAAGGAATGGAATGATGTTAACTAGTGGAATTTTAATTGAATAACAGTAGTGAATAAACTTTTGTTACTTTTTTTACATACCAATATGTATTTTTTTTAATTTGTCAGCTTATATTACATTTAATATTTTCCATATCTGTTCAATTATGTCGTGTTCTTAGAGACTGGTTTTTATTATAAGTGTAGTTAGGATAATGATCCTTAACTTTTTTGAGAAAAGTTAGTTTATTTAATAGAGTAAAGTAATTTAACTTCATTTAGTTTGCCTAATATTTACCACGCTAATTACCTTCAAAAATTAGACTACTATCATCGAGTCTATTATGTACATTTGAACAAGAAAATGTGTAGGTTATTGTACTACAGCCCAATATATGTAGAATGGATAATTGATGTTCTCTAAAGATATAACTTATACAACTGTGTGGTTAAGTAAACTTCGTAAAGCAGGCTATATGGAATTTTGTTGAAAACTCTGAAATGATCTACATTTACTTTGTAGTTTTGTTAAGTCAAAAAAGTTTTGTACCTACTATAAATAAATATGTTTAATTTCTTCTCGTGTATCGTAAAGTCAACTAGCATTCCTTGTTATTTGTAAAAGGTTATTCTAAGTAATAAGTTTTAATACAGTCAAAACAAAAAGTAACATCTTATGTAAAATTATGTAAAAGAAGCTAAGGTAATGTTAAATTACTAAAATTAAATAATTAATGGTAATTCCATTCGTAGTAGGTATATAATTGTTTGGTTACCTACATATTAATTGCAGAAGTTTATATATATATATATATATATATATATATATATATATATATTTTTGCTGTCAACTAAATCTAGATCCTATTTTTACGTATTGGGGTTCCTGTTGAGGCGCTTAATGTAAATTTATTCTCACCAAGAGTCGCTCATGTCTGGTTAAATTGATTATCTGCATGTCTAGTTTGTCAATTGCTCAGGGCGGATGCAACTTGCAAATTGCTTTTTCAAGAGGAAATATCTAAAGCATGTAGGTTGTAAACGTTCTGATTAAAAATTGTGTTACACTTTTTTTAATTTCTATGTACATAAGTTTTTAATTTTAGGTGTTTCATAATTGAAATATTTTCATGAAACGAAATTTTCATATTGGTATGCATTCTCTAGGCTTTGAACTTTAATCTGTTGGCGTCAATTGAAAAGATGCATTACAAAGTTTTATAATACTTCACACTTCGAATTTTACACAATGGTTTCCACATTTCCGACTATTTAATGGTAATGCAATAAGGATAATGCATTGCATTGAAAATACCTCTTTTAAGTGTAAGAGTAATATATATATATATATATATATATATATATATATATATATATATATATATATATATATATATATATATATATAGACACACACACAAGGTGTCCGAAAAAATGTGGGAAATCTCTCGGATTCAGATAGAAGACGAAAAAATAACATGACAAGTTCCTATACATTTTTTTCCTCCTGACCCTCCCTACGTAGATGTGAGCCCCTAAAGGACGCCGCTGGAAATAAGTGTTTCTTGAATAACTTTTAAAGTACATAATTTAATAAAAATTCAGTATGATGGCCACTAGTAAGGGCTTCTTAAAATAGTATCCTTGAAACATATTTAGCTTGTTTAGTTTACCAAGGATGGACTAAGTTATTCACCTTAATGCCTAAATTTTTAACACCCTGTATGATAAAGATCTAAAAAACTATTTTTGGGTAGCTTGAACCTTTACCTAAAAAATAGGTATACTTGTTTAATATCGATAAAATGAACTATTTTCGAGAAAAAAAATAATAAACGAATTAATGTTTCATAATTAATAAATTATTAAAAAAAAATAAAGCCAGTGTTTTTTCGAATTTTTACGAGAAGACACTCTTTTAATAATAAATTAGGAAAACCAAATTAAACATATTAATTATTTAAAAAATGTTGCAAACTTTTAAAAAAACATATGTCAAACATTCCTATGATACGAAATAAATAAATAACCTACATTTTAGAACTTGACATTTGCCACATCGCTGATACATTGATCGACATTAATTTACTTTAAATTTACTCATTTTTGGATTTCGTGGTGATTTGAATTGTAAACTTATTCGAAATATGGAATTCACTTTTATTGAATATGCAGAAACTTATTCGAAATATGGAATTCACTTTTATTGAATATGCAGATATGCATCTCTTGTATGGTCTTGCCTTTTGCAATGCTTTGGAAGCAAGAAGATTATATCACGAGAGATTTCCTAATCGTACTATTCCAAATCAGTAGACATTTCAACGAGTTGATCAACCTCTAAGAGAAAATGGTGAGTGGTTTTGTTTACTAAGGTAATAATATTGACTTTCTTTATAACTTTAGGAATGTTTAAGAAAAAAAGTACTGATGCTGGTCTGACAAGAACAGTGCGTACCGTGGAATTAGAGGAAAATATTTTGAATGCTGTAGATGGCACTCCTTCAACGAGCACTCGCAAATTAGCCGCACAATGTAATAAGCCGAAAACAATAATTCATGAAGTTCTTCAAGAACAGTTGTTATACCCATATCATTTACGGCGCGGGTGTTAAAACTTTATATGGAGTTCCTCCAGAATGCTTTTCAGGATTTAATAAAGCATTTACTTCTTGAAACCCGCCGAAACATGTACTTTATGTACGATGGGGCACCACCTCATTTTAGCGTTGCTGTGCGGGAACACTTAAATAACGTCTATCCAAACCGTTGGATAGGTAAGGGTAGACCTATCACCTGACCTCCTAGATCTCCCGACCTGACGCCTTTGGATTTTACCTGTGGGGACACCTCAAAACCTTGGTGTATTCCAGTGCGGTTGATACTAGGGAGGAGCTTCTACAGAGAATCACGTTTCGTTGTGATGCGCTAAGGAACAATGTGGGGTTATTGTGGCGGGTACAGCAGACCTCAATTCGTCGTGCTCGCAAGTGTATCAGACTTGACGGAGCCCGTGTTGAACCCACTTATGAAGTTTTTAATTAAATGAAAATGAAACAAGAATTCGTTTATTATTTTTTTTTCTCAAAAATAGTTAATTTTATCGATATTAAACAAGAATACCTTTTTTTTTAGAGAAAGGTTCAAACTACCCAAAAATATTTTTTTAGATCTTTATCATACAGGGTGTTAAAAATTTAGGCATTAAGGTGTACAGCTTAGTCCAAGATAAACAAGCTAAATATGTTTCCAGGATACTATTTTAAGAGACCCGTAATAATGGCTCACATCTCCGTAGGGAGGGTCTGGAGGAAAAAAATTTATAGGAACTTGTCATGTTATTTTTTCGTCTTCTCTCTAAATCCGAGAGATTTCCCACATTTTTCCGGACACCCTGTATAATATATATATATATATATATATATATATATATATATATATATATACTTTTTAATGCAAACATTTGCACTTTTCTATTTATATAAAACAATATACATAATCCTTGAATTGGCATTCACTAGAATGCAAAATACCCATTTCTATTTAAATTTATACTAATCGAATACTGACGTTAAATATGGCAACCAAGGCTATATTAAAAGTTAATTTTTATTTCGCTTAGACATGACACACACACGCACGCATGCGTACACACACACACACACACACACACACACACACACACACACACACACACACACACACACACACACACACACACACAAATCAAGTCAAAAATGGTCCAGATGATTTTGAAAAGTCTGAAAACGTGTAAATCCATGGAAAAGTCGAGATCGATTCTGTGTCAGCAGAAGTTGCTGTACCGCGCCCTAAACTATTTTGCCGGCTAGTCGCTAGGGCAGAACATTGATTGGATGCGGGGTGTAAAAGACACATATATATATATATATATATATATATATATAGTATATAGTTTGTCTCACCGTTAAACAGGGTCCGTCAACATGTCCGTCGTTTCAGGTACAGTAACATTAGTACGCAAAGTCACTAACTATCTTAAATATATAACATACAAAACAAATAGGTTATTATTTGGCTAGCATGTACAGTAATTTGTATCATATGTTAACTAATGTGTTTGTTAAAGAGCAAAGCATTCACTGAATTTGTCCTTGAAATATCTTTACGAATTTAATTGTAGCGCATTAGCGTACACGGTAAGTTTTTGAAAGGGATGAAATACATGTATTAATAAATGAAATTTCTTAATTGCATAAAAATTGCACTTTAATGACATATTATGTTTAATCAAATATAAATAGCGAAACGATAATTGTTTTGATTGTTTTATTATTACATAATCTAGAAGATCTAGCTTTATATACCATGTTTGCATCTGGTTTGGCAAGTATGGGGGAATGGATGAAAGGTCAAAACACGACTGGATATTTAGATGGGTGGTAGGCATACCTTTGGTTAAACGAAAATCCAGCAAGTCTGGAATATGTCTTCCGTTTGCGGGCCAGTGAGTGGGTTCGCCCGTGGTCAACAGTGTTAAATTATTGTGTAGAATCGCTAGGTAGAGCTGTCTTCCCGTTAGTGGTGTTGGTGTATTTGATCTGCAGTCCCACCATGGGTGCTGGATATTGAAATCCAATCCGCTGATAAATCTGTTTACAAGAGTATCGAAATATTGCTTATATTGTTATTTTGTGTTTTGGTGGAGAATATACAGAGGATAACATACAGTAACGGTGGTAGTCTTTTGCGAAATTTTCATTTTCCAGGTGTTTTATAGCCGTTTTTTATTATGAAGGCAATACCTCCATGAGCTTTACCGTCTGGATATGGTGTGTCGTAAACTGAATAACCTGGAACGCTTAGATAGCTTTTGCTGGTGAAATGCGTTTCACAGATCAACATAACGTCTATGTTTTGATATATTAAAAACGTTTTTAATTCTTGGCTTCATTGTGCCAAGCTGTTAGCATTCCAGACCCCGATTATCAATGAATTAGCCATTATTAGTTACCGTCTACATTGTAAGAGGTTTTTCAGGGGGGGTTTCCTCATACACATGTAGTGGCATGGTCTCTGCGTATATGCACACCATGTGCGGCTGCTTAGGCGAATGCTGGGGTAGTATTTCCCCCCTCGGAACCCTAACTCCGTTCCTTTCGATCCTTTCCTGACTACTCCCATCCTTAATCCCACCATGCATATATACGTAATGTATGTATGTATGCTGGGAGTCCATGATTGTGACTCCCTCCCCCTTGGGGAGGGAATGAAATACGTTTTCCTTTTCCTTTTTTTTCTAGGGGCAATCAGTGTAAACAATGAACCTTTGTTTCCACTGAGCGATAGAAAAAAATTATTTGTTCACATTTTCCCCTGTTAAAACACATACTTACCTTAGATAGTTTTAAAATTACATGTTTACAATTGCTACCCATGGGTAAATACTTGCTAAAAAAACTAAAATGTAGTCGGAAGAATAAAAAAAATAGTATTTTTTAAAATTTTCAACACTCCTCGGAAACAAAAGCGTTTAGAACATATTATGCTTATAAGAAGTTTTTCAATTTTAAATGCCCTATTAACTCTTGAACTGCGTCCCACATATTATGAAACACTATGTAGAAAATTAAAACCAAAACGTGAAAAAGTGAACGAAAGTGGTAGAAAAAAGATTCGCACGTTCATAAAATAGTATAGTAATAGGCAAGTTTCATACGACCAGGGGGTCGAGTCTCGAAATTGTATTTTACAATTCGTATACTACCGCGTTCGTATAAAAAAGTTCGCATACGAAAATCGAATGTATTGATTTCCTATTCCAACTACATACGAAATATTAAACCATTCTGCGTATACGTTTCCGTTTGTCACGTCCTACTTCGTACACTTACAAGCAGGTACCAATAAGAAATAAGGATTTGCAAAACTTGTTTTTCTTAACCTAATATTTGTATTTTAATTTTAAATTATCTTTAATTTTTTATTATTTGTGTAGTTTTGTAAAAATATATTTAAACATAATTTCCTGATTAGTGATAAAGTGTAGGGTAAGTAATTTGTTAATTTTAAGTAAGATCGTGTAGATAAATTTGAGTAATGTCTGTAAGGGCGGGTAATATAAGCGCTACGCAGAAAACTACTTTGATAGAACTTTTTAAAAAAAACCATACCACAGTTTCTGGAAAGTCCACAAGTAACCTTACTTTTAAAGACGCACAAACACTGTGGCAAAGTTTTGCGGAAACACTTAATGCAATTCCAGGAGCAAAAAAATATTGGCGGCAATGGAGGAAAGTATGTTATAAAACAGTAGTAGCATAGTTAGTACATAATATGTTGTGTTCTTTACACTAGGCATGGCATGATATGCGTACAAAGACAAAGACAAAAAAAAATGTAGAAGTTCGCATGTGGTACTGGAGGTGGAAAACCGCTGAATGATACATTGACACCATCGGAGATTGACATTTTAGAGTTAATTGGTCCCACTGAAACTGATGGGCATAGCAAGATTTATCATCCACTCAGTTTGAATATGTAAGTACAGTTTGTGTGTTTGATTCATTAAATAATTATTATTTTATTTTGTTATAGGATTTTTGAGAGATTGAAGAACCTCTTGAAAGGCCAGAACAATCAGAGGCTCACTGCAGCGATGCAATCATCGAAAAACTACCTCTTGAGGAACATGAAAGTGTCATAAAAGAAGTGATGAAGGAAGGAACTTCATTCTCTAAAGGTAAAGCCAAATTAAAAAAAAAATGTTCAATTGCTATTCAACGACTCTCAAATAGTATTGAAACTAGTAATGAGCTCACTGCTACATTAGAGAAGAAGAATGCAATAAAGGAATAGTATTATGTAAAGAAACTTCAAAAACAATGTAACGTGTTAGAAAGAATTGGTGTAGCATTAGACCGAGATTAGACAATTTAAGAAATAAATAATTTAAATTACTGTCAATTATTTTTTTCGTAATGCTAAATACTTTTAAAACTATAAAATAGTGACTATGATAATTGCCAAAATAGTACGAATTTTAAATGTAGACATTTATTAACTAATTTCTAAAATAATTTAAGATGAGACGTTATCGGATTCGTCGGGCTTTTGCAATATCTGCATTAATTCTCTGTGCTTCCCGTTCAATGTGATCATCATCATTATTTACAAGTACTTCTAAATCAACTTCTTCTTCAGGTATAGGCATCTTTCAATTTTAAAGTTCTAGTTGACTTATGATGATTGTTGTATCTCTCTTCAGGACTATTTGACTTTGGGTTATCCTCTAATGGTGTCAAACATCATGGAAGTAGTGGATAACCAGAATCACCCACAAAGTTCATTTTAGTTATCAAGCTATTAATCATACTCGTGAATAGTTCAACTCACCTAAGACATAATAACCATTCTGTCCTTAACTATAAAAATTGATCAACATTCGTTGCACATTAGAATTATTCCAAATAAATGCATCATTAGTTGACCCAGGATAGCGTGCATTTACATTAATTATTTTCAAAGTAGCATCACATACCTACATATAATCCAAGGCTTATGCCATTGCCTTGTTTTGGAACAATACTAACAACATTAATGGAATGATAACCCTTTCGATTTACATAAATGTGTTCCGGATAAATATTGTCATCTGCATTAGGAGGGAAAATTGCAACATGTGTGCAATCAACACAACCAATTACACCAGGGAACCCAAATTTATTATAAAATCTGAAAAATCATTATATTAATATAATACTTGTAAAAATAAAGTATTTATCGTCACCAATACATAGTCATTACGTAGTGTGTTTAGCTGTTGTATATTTCTTGGAAATCGTATCTACTTATTGAAGATTTGTGGATGGTTTAAAACATCTAAAACTTCATTAACGGACCGTGACACTGATGACTGACTTACAGCAAGAAACACATTAGACGCATCATCCATTTGATAGCTGCCAGTTGCAAAGAATCTTAAGGATATCATTACCTACAAGTATATACTGTAACAGTTACATAAAAGTACTGTTCAATTGAACTTAACCTTTGTTAGTACATCTAATGCAGATGTTCTACTTGGTGATGGTAGATATTGCGTAATTAAATTTATTAAATGGTGCGTTGAAATCTTACTTAAACGAAATAATCTCACAAATTGTTTGTCTGACAACACAAGAAAATTGCAAAGGTGACTAATATAAATGAAAGAGAGATGTCTACAATAGACAGTGAAGAACAGTTTGAAACAAGTAGCATGTCTCTTCATGCTTCTGACGCGACAACAGATATCACAGGTACAGCTGATGCTATTACAGGCAACACTATTATCCATAGGGGCGCTGCAACCAAAAAAACACAATCAATATCTCAGGTTAGCCTCAAAGGGAAAAATGGTCATCGTTGGTCAATAGTGGCGAAGAAAGTAACTAGAACGCCCAAGAGAAATATAATCCATATAATGTCAGGTCCAAAGGATGCCGCTAAAACAGCATTTACGCCGCTTAGTGCATTTAAATTATATAAGATTCAATAATCGATACTGTTGTTACACATACTAACACAGAAATTCATATTAAATCATTGAACTATAAAATTCCTAATAAAGCAACTGTTTCGAATACGAATGCTGCTGAAATAAACGCGCTTATAGGCCTATTATATTTTGCGGCAGCTATGAAAAACAAGCATTTACCAACTGCGGGGTTATTCGATGATAAGCTCTGTGGTTCTAACTATAAAGCAGCTATGAGTGAAGCTAGATTTCGTTTCTTGTTGAGATTCGATGATAAGAAGACTAGAGACCAACGACAACAGTCAGATGATATATGGAATGAATTTATACAACATTGTAGTGATTTATATAAGCCTGGAACATGTCACCATTGACGAACAGGCAATAGGTTTCAGAGGACGTTGCCCATTTCGTATGTTTATACCCAACAAACCTGCTAAGTATGGTCTTAAAATTGTTATGGTTTGTGACGTGAGTGCTAAATATATGATAGATGCGGCTCCATACTTGGGAAAATCAACCCAAACTAATGGTATGCCACTAGGGGAATACTAACTAAAACGATACATAATTCGAATAGAAACGTAAGCATGGACAATTGGTTTACGTCAATAACACTGCCTGATGACTTACTAAAAGATCCATTCAACTTAACACGGCTTGGTACCCTTCGATTAAATAAGCGGGAAATACCTCCGGAGATGCTGAGCTTTAGAAAACGCCCAGTTGGTGATGCAAAAGACTGCTTTGACAATGAAAAGAATCTCTTGTCTTACAAGGCCAAGCTTAACAAAAATGTATTGATTTTATCCACTATACATCCGAGTTCAAATAGCGAAGGTACTGCCGAAAAACCAGAAATAATCCAGTCTTACAACTCCACTAAAGGCACAGTGGACACTTTTGTTCAAATGTGTAGCCATATGAGCGCCAACAGAAAAACTAAACGTTGGCCACTGTATTTTTTATGGTATACTCCACTAAAGGCACAGTGGACACTTTTGATCAAATGTGTAGCCATATGAGCGCCAACAGAAAAACTAAACGTTGGCCACTGTATTTGTTATGGTATGTTAAATATGGTTAGTGTCAATTTCTATGTGATATATTACCAGAATACAGTTAAGAAAGGACTGAAACCAATGAACAGGAGACTTTTCATGAACGAGCTACACCAAAATTTGTCAAGCCCCTGAATGGAATAACGTATGAAGATCAAAACTTTGCAATCATCACTTTGTGAAATAATTAAAAATCATTTACCCACATCTATTCAGGGGTCACAAGGTACACCTGCACTTCCCAAAAGAAGCATGTGTTTCATTTGTTCTGCGAAAAAAAGACGAATGACAACTAACTTTTGCAACAGTTGCCGACGACCATATTGCTTAGGACATACTGCAATATTTTGTGTCAATTGTCCTACAAATATAAAATAATTACAGATATTTGAGTAAATCTGTTTAGACTAAACGCCAAATACGAAGACACCAAGCTGCTCGAAAAAAACCACGTGACCGTGTACTATCAACCAAAATATAAGGTTATGTTACTTGTTCATAAATTTACTCGGAAATGTTGTAATTCGCATTTTAATTATTAACCGCAGTTCTAAGGGTAAATAATTCGTGTCTAAACAGTTTTATACTGCGATGGTTATAAATAGGTGTAATAGAGGGGGTAGAGTTTTATCGAATTCAAATATTAGATAGTATGCAAGTTCAAATAAAGTTATATAATTTGTTATGAGGAAAATATAGTCTACGAATATAAACAGATGGTTTTTATACAACAAAACAGGTTTTATGGGGTTTGCACAATGATGTTGTATTCATAAAAGCATTGAGCTATGGCAGTCGCATGTTAAAAAAAGCAACACGATACATATTAGTGTGTTAAAGATAAATAAGAAATTTCACATATAAATCAATATAATTAAGCAATTAAACACATAACAGATATTGATTACATGAGGTACAATAATCCTAATGTGTAGAACATGTATAATAATTGGTACAATGCATAAAAACTCTGCGAACTATAAAAAGGGTTATGGTACGAAGACGTTATGTTGGTAGATCATAGGCTAAGTGTTTAAAAAGTGCTTAAGAAGTTCAAGTTCCTTAGAAACATAGCTAAGAACATGAACAACACATGTGCATTGCGAAATTAACAATATAAATACAATAAAATATTACACAAATCCATCGAACACTTTTCACGAGTTAGTTTTTCAACATCGGCTAATTTAAAAGTTGTGTTTCTCCATGCCACCCAAGCTTTTACAATGGCCCATATTTTTTCTATTGGATTTAGCTCTGGGTGGTATGGAGGTAGGTGACATACAGAGTGACCATGTTTCTCAAATATAGCATCAATTGAATATTCCGTGTAGCTCGGTTTATTACATTTTATTAAATCATACAGCTCCACTTTTGTTTGGGATTCATCATGTACGATCCCTCGTTCTTGTAACCAAGTTATCATTTCCATTTTTTAACTGCTAAAAGTTGGATGTTTAACTGCTAACGTGTTGCTAACTTGCATTATCCATAACAATAACTGACTTTTCGAGCAAATTCGGTAATAAGTGCTGCTCAATCCATCGTTTATAATTAATAAAGTTCATACCGTTGTGATAATCACCGATTTAAAAACTAAGAGGGCATTATTGATAAATCCCATTTCACCACCAGCATGTACTATTATAAGACGTTGACCTTTACCGATTGGACATTTTAATCCTTTGTTGGAATCATCTACCCAGGAATGTGGCGTTGTATGCGATGCATGTATATATGTTTCATCTGTATACACAATGGGTCGCCCTGCTCTTCGATACTTTGTTATTGCTGGTATATAAGCACAACGTAAAGATCGTATATCGTATCGTTCCATTAAACATTTACGATTGTCAACGGTTTTCGTCCATTTAAAACCTATTTTATTTAATAATCTTCTTAAAGACGTTTCCTTCCCAGAGAAACCAATGGATTCGTCATCATTAATGATATTATAGATAGCATTGACGGTTGGTCGTCGTTTCTCCGTGACATGAAAATTGTGTACAATGCGTCGAATCATTTGTTCCCCACAATTATCGACAGATGATTTTGGTGCGGTTTTCATTCTTGTATTAGAAGTCTTCTATTTCACCACGTTGAATTGCACTCCCTTCTCTAATAATTCTAACGACGGTACTTTTAAGATACTCCAGTTGCTTTCACAACGATATCAAGAACGTTAACTGTTAAGAAATGTAATCGTGAAAAAACTGACAAGATGTTAATCGTACAATAATGACATACCTTCATTCATATTTTTATGAAACTGATAAAAATTCCAAATAATTTCGCGAGCATCTTGCGATAAGACACGCCGCTTCTCTGCTGGAATATTTGATGTACCGGGTGGCCAACTAAGAACGGCCGTCGGTCATATCTCAGGAATGGATTATAGCACAGGTTCGGGAAAAAAATTTTTATAACAAAAGTGGCCTCGAGAAACGCCTGGAAATTATTTTCAGAATTGTAGGTCCACCGCTAGAGGGCGTATTTGACAGTTAAAATTTTAAAAAGAAATTTTTTTCAAAATTTACTCCATTAAGGGGCATATTAAATATTATAATCAGATTCCTCGACAAATTCTGCATATTTTTTATTTGACAAGTTTTAGTCTATCTCTTCAAATAAGGGGCGGGGGAGAGTGAGAACCTTGTTACGAAAAAACGCCTTTAATTCAGGTTCTGCTTGACCGATTTTAATAAACTTGATCTTGTTTGAAAGAGCTTTTGTTAAACAATAGAAAATTTGTAAATTTGAAGCAATGTGATTAATAACATTAATGCTAGAGGTCGCTGTTTAATATTTTTTCAATATTGTGTTTTTTCTTTACAATTTTAAATGGAAGCATAAAAATTTAAGTAGGTCTTTAAAAGGTAGACTAAATTAGTAATAAAACAGTGAAAACTGCAAGTCGATATCTTTTTTCTATCCTGAGATATCGTAAGAAACAGGTAAATGGCGGGAATTGTTCTTCTAACGTCTAGTAGGCTAGTTCGCGTTAACGGAAATTAATAAATTTAGCCTGGATGAAAAGATCTTACATTGGTCTGCAGTAATTTAAACTGTTATCAATTATCATACTAATGTTATGGTTGCCGCTAGATTACCTAAATGTAATGCTGTCGCTACTAACAATGACAACAAATTATAAAATAATAATGTGATAAATCTAACATTTTTTTAATTATATAAGAATGTTATATTTGTTTTCTAGCGATGTGTTAGTAAATCAAAAGCATAAAATATCAATAAAAACCGATATTTGCCCAGTAACAACAAATACAGTTTAAAATATGAATTACGATTTACTGATAACAACAAAATTAGTAAACAGGGCCATGTAAGATATAAAATAAATTCCCTGTTGAAAACAAGCAAGCTATAATTTTCACGCATATGTCAAAAATTATTCATCTTTCATTCAGACTTTCTTTATCTTTTCGTACCAAAATGATTCTTACAAATGAAGAAGCATTTGATATGTTGGCAGTTTGTTTTGAATGTATGAGAAATGCAACCGTTGCTGTTAGAGTGTATGCACTGCAGTACCCAAACAGACGGCATCACAGCAGAAGAGTTTTTCTCCGACTCGCACACCGTGTGCGTACTACTGGAAATGTGAATCTTCCTGTGTACCGAAGACAATGCAGAGGTAGAACAGAGGAAAATGTTATTGATGTTTTAGCTTATGTAAATCTTAATCCTCATTCAAGCACCAGAGCTATAGCTAGAGACTTGGGTATATGTCGAACCACCGTCCAAAATATTTTAACAGAACACAGGTGACTACTTATTTATTAATGCATGTTTTATTCGGTATTATAATGATAAAAATGTTTTACTTTTTTTCGTTTGTCGTTATGTTTGTCATTTTTATCATACCGAAAATGTCATTACATCAAAGTTAACTTGTGACAACATGACTAATGTATTTGCCGCCATTTTATGTCCAGTTTCAATAAAACACCAAATTATTTAATGAAATTATCTTATGCTGTGTGAATAGATTTTAACTAATAACATGATAATTAAGTGAGGCAAAGTAAAGTAAAAAGGTACCAATAATAAAAAATAATGAGAGGCCGGGCGAAAAAAATTCGTAATAACATTACGAGAGTGAATGCATTTAAAGTCCTTTTTCGTTTACTAACAACGAAGGACTTCAATGTGTCTTATTGATCTGATTACTTTATAATATATACTATTTTAGATTGCACCCATATCACATGGTCCTACACCATAGTTTGAATGCTCAAGATTTCGATACCAGGTTGGATTTTTGCAACTGGCTCTCAAATATGATACACGATGATCCTGAAATACTTTCACGAATTATGTGGACAGATGAGGCTACTTTTCATAGTGATGGTAGTGTAAATCGACGTAACATGCACTACTGGTCTGAAACGAATCCCCACTGGATGCAGGAGGTCCAACATCAGGGTCGTTTGTCTGTAAATGTCTGGTGCAGGATTCTAGGTGTAGAAATAATTGGGCCTTTTTGTTTTTAATGAGACTGTTAATGGAGAAAGATATTTAGATTTTTTAAGCAACGAATTGCCACTTATTTTAGAAGACGTACCCTTGGCCATTCGTTGTGACATGTTCTCGCAACATGATCGGTGCCCGGCACATTATTCTAGAGATGTTCGGAATTTCTTAGATCAATCATACCCTGAAAGGTGGATAGGACGTGGAAGTTTATTTATTTGGCCACCAAGGTTTCCAGACCTAACTTGTTTAGATTTTTATTTGTGGGGGCGAATAAAAGATCTCGTTTATGCCGATAGACCCACAACAAGAGCTGACATGATTGAAATAATACGACAGACAATACGAAGTATTTCAAGGGCAGAAATTGAAACTGCTGTTCTCTCCACCCGTCAGCGATTGATTTCATGCATTGAAAATGATGGACGACATTTCGAGCATCTAGGGCGACACTAATTACGTAGTTATTTATTTAACGTTTTAATTGTTAGATTTATCACATTATTATTTTATAATTTGTTCTCATTGTTAGTAGCGACAGCATTACATTTAGGTAATCTAGAGGCAACCATAACATTAGTATGATAACAGTTTAAATTACTGCAGACCAATGTAAGATCTTTTCATCCAGGCTAAATTTTTTAATTCCGTTAACGCGAACTAGCCTACTAGACGTTGGAAGAACAATTCCCGCCATTTACCTGTTTCTTACGATATCTCAGGATAGGAAAAAGATATCGACTTGCAGTTTTCACTGTTTTATTACTAATTTAGTCTACCTTTTAAAGACCTACTTAAATTTTTATGCTTCCATTTAAAATTGTAAAGAGAAAACACAATATTGAAAAAATATTAAACAGCGACCTCTAACATTTATGTTATTAATCACATTGCTTCAAATTTACAAATTTTCTATTGTTTAACAAAAGCTCTTTCAAACAACATCAAGTTTATCAAAATCGGTCAAGCAGAACCTGAATTAAAGGTGTTTTTTCGTAACAAGGTTCCCACTCTCCCTCACCCCTTATTTGAAGAGATAGACTAAAACTTGTCAAATAAAAAATATGCAGAATTTGTCGAGGAATCTGATTATAATATTTAATATGCCCCTTAATGGAGTAAATTTTGAAAAAATTTTCTTTTTAAAATTTTAACTGTCAAATACGCCCTCTAGCGGTGGACCTACAATTCTGAAAATAATTTCCAGGCGTTTTTCTAGGCCACTTTTGTTATAAAAAAATTTTTCCCGAACCTGTTCTATAATCCATTCCTGAGATATGGCACACGGCCCGGTACTATCAGACGATGTACTCGCATCACACATTATAAACAACGAACTAAATCAATATATTATATTAATACGTATTACTGTGGATTACAAATACAACTTACTTGTAAATAAAAGGTGGTGCTGAAACGGAAGGAGTTTTGAAAAAAACTGTTTACAATTGATAAAAACGTGCACGAAAAATGAGGTTAGAAAACAATAAACAACACTACATTTTGTGGACGGAACATAACATAATATCTACTTCTCACTCATATCATTATTCCATTTCTTTTTAATGCAATGTTCGGTTTCTGCGCAGGTCTCTTCGTATTTGGCGTTTGCTCTAATAAAGCTTATTCTATGAACTTGTGTATTTTTTACCGATTAAAATCGAAACATATAAGTTTGATTTGTCACCAAAATGGCGACTCGTACTTTTTACGATGGTTACCGTTAACGTATATGTAAATAAGGTTATTGTTCTAGGGTTAAAGAATCAAAATGGACGCAAATTACAAAAATATCTTTAGACAGTTAGTTTAACTCGTTTTGAGTTTATCTCAGTAACTTTCTAACCTAAACGAAAACGAGAATTTTAACAATAATGATTCACTGTATGGTTCATTGTAATTTAGCATGTACTGATTATTTTTTAATTATTTGGTTTTGTCGTGATTTGTGTGAATTTTATTGCAAAATGTATGTATTGGAGTACAACCGAAATGTATTCAATAAAAAAAAGCGCCAAATATTAACAGAAAATATCAACTAGAGAAAATCTCTTTTGAGAATTGTTATTTCAAAAGTATCACTTTTCTACATCTGTGCACACATTATATTTCTCGCAACTAACGTGGCATAAACGCATTGCGTATGCTTCACGCATTCACACTTTTGTAGCTTTAAAACTTGGCGAGGTTTATAAACTGCGATTTTCTTTATCGGAAAATCTGTAGTCACGTCGACAGTACACCTTCGACGTTCCGTTTTGAATTGAATGAAAAGTAAATTTTAAGCAAATGTAGGGCATTTTAACTAATATAGAAATTTTAAGGTAATTCATTTACTAGAATCTTATTCTCCAACATTTTCTGTTCGTACAAAACCAATGTTCGACACGAATTCAAGGATTTGCAATTATTACTTTCAGGAAAATTGAGGCGAGCTTGCATATATGTAAAAGCGTAGTAAAAACTAGGCCGCAGGAAAATCTCAAAGGATTTTTTCTTTGTTTTCTATTCGATTGAAAATGTGCAGTTTTATTCGAAAATCTATCTCCTCGTGTTCGCTTTTAATACAATGTGGAATTTTTGTATGACTAATTAAAAGTAAATTTTTCCATAAATTTCAATTATATTTAGAGATAAGTAGAACTAACGTCATTCTCTTTACTTATGCTATAAAATTATTGTAAGCAAACGGATTATTTGTGATAATACAAAATACAAACCTAATTAAGTAATATTAATGTTTAGTGTTGTATGCAATAGAATGAAACTAGACATTATTTATTTTCAATTTAGTGGATTTATGACACTATACGATCTCTTCCATTAATTTTTCACTTGGACCATTGACACATATCCATGTGAACAACCCGTGTAACATAATGAAATTTATAGTTCAATGGAAGTGCTTTATATGCAGTGTTTTTACTTTAATTGTACTAATTTTATTATCTGAGAAACAAACTCCTATAAAATCACAGTGAATCTAGTAGATTACTTTTATCGTTTTGGAAATGGGCTTAGAATAGCTAATCTTTCGTTGTGCATTATTTTATAAGCATAATAAATTCCATTTAAACACATTTTGCCGTAATTTAATTATTGCGTTATAAATAATACACAAAGGATAATATGTACATTAAAATTTCAAACTAGGTTTCTTTAGACATGTTGTACAAATATTGTACAAGAATATGTTCTATTTACTTGGAGCAAGTATAATATTGGATTAAAATATACAAGTAAAATTTATTAAAATTAAGAAAAATAGATAACGACGGCCTAATTCTAATACCCTGTATCTGCAAAAACACAATTTTACAGATGTTTTTTTTTCTTAATGGTTGTGATATTTGGAATATACAATATACAAAACAAAATAAAAGGCCAACAAATCAAAAACTGTATTTGTTTATTTTATTTTTCGTAAATAATGCACATACGGGTTATTAAACAAATTATTTAGAAACTTTGAAACGATACAGGATGTTAAACACCACTTATTTCTTGGATACACGGGAATGAAAAATTAACCGTTTAAATTTATGAAGCCGTTTTAGTGCCGTAAATCATCATAAAAGGCATGGCAGACTTTTGAAAGCATTCTTTTTATTTCTGGCAAATGTTACCATTTTTGTTCTTTTATTTTCAATCGATTTTTATACAATTAGAATTGTTAATAAGCAAACCGTTGGAAAGGATGGCGTTTCTGTTTTGATAACAGCAACCATCAGAATAAAAAATGCTGGGAATAGTACTATTAGTTCACTTTTCGTCCCACCAAAAGTTTTTGTAACTATGTGTCGTCAAATCATAAATACTAAAGTTGCGTACACTCAACTTTGTTTTGTAGTAGATTTTACTTGCATTTATGATTGGAGCTATTTTAGCTGCTTGCATATCCATACAAAAAACATAGGCAGAACCTTCAATTACCAATTGTTTGTCTTTAGATGTTTCCATTCTGGCCCTGTCTTTTTTCTTCAAATGTTGATACTCTGCATCTCCAACGTTTTTAGTATCATAGTGGCAGCATGTGTCACATCTGTCTTTTCTCGGTTGATATAATGCCAAGTTCATGTATGAGAAACTGTTATCAAACAATGGCTTGCTGACAATAAATTCTGGTTTTAAGGCTTCCTCCCAATAACGTTTATACTGTCTTGTTTATTTTGAAAAATTTATTCAAGTATAATTTAGAAGTTTCTCGTGTAAGAAATAATAAATTACTTAATGTAGATCTTTATACATGCATTTTATGTACTAGTAACTTACGTAACTTAAGTTAGTATCCCTCGGAGTTTCGTAGGTATTTGACAAGAGATATATGAGAAAACATGCAAGAAAGATTACAATTACTGTTCTGCAGAATCTTATTTTTAGCTGTACTCACCGGGGGTCTTCCGGCCCTTACTTTATTCTATGATCCATTATTGATCTTTTTACATCGATTCCATTTGTGAATTAATTATAATAATAATAATAACTTCTTCAACAACTACCTAGTGTCACCTGAAATAAGTGTATGCTTTCCCGGACACAGTGTGGGTCCCAACGAATCGATATCAGAGTGTAATCATTACGCCACCCTTTTACCTATTCGTGTCATTCCGAACAGCAGCAAGACACAGGCCCCCCCAGTTGCAGCACAGTTCGAAGATATGGCGCCGTTTTCACTGCTTATAATTAGGGGCTTTGGACATCAACATGCAATCAAACGATATCCCTCTCATATACCAACACGTTGAGTTTACCGCACTAACTAGTGGATACTCAAATGACGTCATAATTTATATCATAGCTCACATCACACAACTGGGTCTGCACCCTTCTTATGTTTCTCACAATCTCTATACTAAGAATGAATAAACTACAAAAATATTTGACGCGTTGCATTCGGCCAACCTAACCAGAGTTGTGCCCTCGCAACTCAACCTATTCTTCATCTTCACTTGACGGATCATCCGAAGTTCCGCCTGTTGGTATCCATGGCTTTATACGATCCGCAGCAACAACATTCTCATACTTCTTTTTCGCGCTTCTGGTTGATGAGGACATGTCCTCCACTTTGTATCGATCATTGGTTAATACTTTTGATATTATCATAGGGCTCGAATATTTTGGACTAAGTTTTCTGCTAAGTTTTTAGCCCCTCTAGGTTTCTTTTTGTCCAACCTTGTATGTCCTCGCGGCTTTCCTAATTTTGTCAAAACGTCTTTTTTGTCTGCGTTGATTGGCTACTATTCTACCTCAGGCGACTGCCCTGATCGCGTTAAGGTCTCTATTAATTGCGGATAATTCCAGTTCTGCGGAAAGAAGGCTATCACTTCTAGCGCGCGGTGAGTAACCCATCAATAACTGGTTCGGGGACTTTCCAGTAATTTGGTGTAGAGAATTGTGTATTGAAAATTGTATCCGATCAATGTAATAGTCCCATTTATCCTCAGAATCAGCGGTTGTAGATAGAGCTGATAGTATTGTACGGTTTCCCACACTTTCCCATTTGCTCTAGGGGTTGACACAACTTTAAGGATAAGTTGGATATTATACTTTTTATAAAATTTTGAAGATTTATAGAGGTGAACGCTGTTCCTCTATCGGCGATTATCCTTCTCGGTGTTAAATTTTGATTCCATAAATTTAGTCACGAATTTGGCCTTTGTAGATTTCACTGCTTACATCTGTACGTATTTGGTAAATGCATCCACAGCCACAAGTAAGTACACGTTGCCTTTGTGCGTTTTTTGAAAGGATCCTAGATGATCAATGTGCACAGTATGAAAGAGTATTGGTTCTTTGGCAATAGGGTGTAATAACCCCTGTACAAGCAGGGGACACAACTGGAAATATACTTTTGCACGTATTCCCTCATGCCGGGCAACCAATATTTCTCGCAGAGCTTCTTCAGAGTTTTGTCCACCGTTATCATGCACCCAACGTACCACTTGCTTCCTTAACCGCTTCGGAACAACCCACTGAGTTCCCTGTGTCGTTATTCGGTGCACTCTACCATTGCGTAAAGCGTAATTTTGATAAACGTTTTTCTCATACTGCGTTTCAGATGATTTTGTTAGGTTACCATGTATCAACTTGATTTTTTCATCTGTAAGCTGTGCGGAAGAACCCAAATCGGCTTCCTCTATCATTAAGACAAGTTTTCCGAAGGCACTTTTTCGTTTGAGTATGGATTACGACTAAGCGCATCCACATGCTGCATACGCTTTCCTGGACGGTACTCCACATTAAAAGTATATTCGTGGAGTTGAAGCCGCCAACGCGCTATTCTTGGTACTAGATCTCTTTTCGTACTTGCAGTTTTTAGCGCGTTGCAATCCGTTATAACATTAAAATTTATCCCCAATAAGTACACTCTAAATTTTAATAAACTTTCTACAACTGCCAATATTTCAAGTTCATGTGAATAATGTTTTTGCTCTGCTTTATTATTTTGGCGGCTGTAATAAGCTACAGGTCGAAATTGGGATTCATTGACTAGTAATAGTATCCCTGCTATTCCGTCTTGACTAGCGTCGGTATGAACTTCCGTTGGGGCGTTTGAGTCATACAGGGCTAAAATAGGACGCTCGACTATTATATTTTTAAGTTTTTCAAAAGCTGCCGTTTCTCGCGCGCCTTATTTCCAGGTACTATTCTTGCAGGTAAGTGCTGGCAACGGTTTGAATATATTGGCATAGTCCTTCACGAACTTCCTGAAGCAACAAGTCAAACCCACGAACTGAAGGATTTGTTTCACATTAGTTGGTCTCGGGAATTGACGAACAGCTTCAATTTTTGCCGATCCTGGTCGTACAACAGAGCTATCAATTTGGAAGCCTTGTAACCGTTTCTAGTCACAACACCTTTTCGCTGCCGGAATCTCGGTTTGTTTTCTGTTGCTGACGAACTCTGTATTCATGTGATCGATACCCATGTCTCCCACAATGAAAACATTTTGGCCTTCTGCAATTTACCGCTTTATGACCTACCGATTTGCACTTATAGCAAGAGATTTTAAATGTAGCGTTAGGAAATCCTGGTTTCTTAAATGACACTCTTCTCTTGTGGGACATGAAGTTTTCGAATCGCATGGTTTCGTAACGTCAGAAGTTTTAAGAAATTTAGCAAATCCTTGCAGTTCATCACCAAATATTTTGCATTCGTTTAACAAAACTACCTTTTCATAATAATAAACAAGATAAGGTTCATCGGGCAGTTTAACACGTCGCACCATTTCCATAATGCTGTCATGGAAATCGCGCTTTAAAGGAAAAGCTTTCTTTAGAATTTGCTTCCATTCTGTCCACGTATATTGAATGGTCGATAAGCTCTGATACCACGTTTTAGCCAATCCGTCTAATTTAGGCATTGCGCCATAAACAACGACTTACAAAATCTTTAGTTCGTCAATTCGTTGACACCATTCGATAGACTGACGTCTGTCTTTATGGCTAAAAGGCAGGTATAACGTTGTCTCTTGAATGTAACATATTAGACGTATGTTTTTGAGTACTAGTTTGTTTCTCCTTTATGCGTACAATGTTTTTCACGACGTTGGTCAAATCAGAAATAGTTGTCGATGTCGACGCCGAGCAACATGGTGTACTAGTAGTTTCGGTGATTGTAGATGTCGTCTCCTCCTCGTCGGACGATGACGATATCGGAGATCGAATTCGTCTTCTTCTTATGACAAGGAAAAGGCCACGTATTACATTCCCTCCCCAAGGAGAGGGCGGGCTGCTCGAGCTTTCCGACCTCCTTCAGCCACAATCATAGATTCCCAGCATACATACATACATTACGTATATATTCATGGTGGGATTAAGGATGGGTGTGGTCATGATAGGATCGGAAGGAACGGAACTACCCCAGCATTCGCCTAAGTAGCTGCACATGGTGTGCATATACGCAGTGACCATGCCGCTACATGTGTATGAGGAAAACCCCCTGAAAAAACCTCATATAAGGTAGACGGTAATGGGAATCGAACCCATTACCTCTCGAATGCTAAGCAGGTCGTGTCACCACTACGCTACGAGCTCGGTCTTATGACAGCTCGATTTATCTTTTTTCTTCTTGCATTTACCTTTATTCTTTCTCCCTTTTTTTGTACACCTTCTTTATTACAGTACGTTCAACTATTCACAAAATACTTCAATGACAAATGGAGAAATGATCACAAACACACTAATTAATAAAAAACGGTCAATCACATTCACCGGTCACAAATACACTTAAATAGCAAAATCCACTTGTTGGACCACTAAAGATAATTACTTATTCAATTGTGAATAAAAAAATATTACACTAAACGTAAACGGAAGTAAACTAAACAATATGCACACGATGCACACTATCGTTCTAATTAGTGATGACATCACCTTAGACAACGAAAAGAAACTGATATTAAAATACGTTTTAACGCAACCCTACGCATTCCCCTTATTCTTGAGATTTATTAAGAACGCCCGAAAAAGTAATAAATTGTTGGTTTATTTTATACAATCTCAAATTATAACGTGTATTCCGAAAATTAAAAAAGTTAGGGACACCAAACTCCGTATCTAACATTGAAGCTGCAGTTTTCTTTTTTTTTAACATCTGGTTTTCATAGGAAATGAATTCATTGCTGTACCCCACATCTGAGTGTAAGAAATGGTAAATGACTTAATGTAAATCTTTATACATGCATTTTATCTACTCATAACTTAGTGAGTATTGCAAAGCAATTCAATCTCTCGGAGTTTCATAGGTATTTGGCAAGAGATATATGAGGAAACATGCAAGAAAGATTAAAATTACTGTTCTGCATAATCTTATTTTTAGGTGTACTTACCGGGGGCCTTCCGGCCCTTACTTTTTATTATATGATCCATTATTGATTTTTTTACATCGATTCCATTTGTGAATTAATGATAGTAATAATAATAACTTCTTCAACAACTAGCTAGTGTGAAACTGTAGGCTTCCCCAGACACATAACTGCCGCTAAACAATTTGGCTCCCAACGAATCGATATCAGGGTGTCATCATTACGCCACCCTTTTACCTATTCGTGTCATTCCGAACAGCAGGAAGACACAGACTCCCTAGTTGCATCACAGTTCGAAGGTATGGCGCTGTTGTCACAATTTATAATTAGGGACTTTCGACATCAACGTGCAATCAAACGATATCCTATTTCATATCAACTCTCATATACCAACATGTTGAGTCTACCGCACTAACTAGTGCATACTCAAGTGACGTCACAATTTATATCAGCGCTCACATATTAACATGCATGTTTGCTACAACAATGCGTTATCAAAATGCTAGCTAACTCATATCGACACTTAACATGTACTTAAATATGTGCACTTCTCAAGACATACATCACACAACTGGGTCTGTACCCTTCTTATGTTTCTCATAATTTCTGCCTTTCTTTCTGTTTACTTTAGACCGTCATAAATAACAAGAAATGGGTCGTTAGGAGATTAAGTCGATTAAGAGACTCAGAATAATATAAACTGATTTATTGTCAACCACTTTACATTTAATCTATACCAAGAATGAAAAAACTACAAAAATATTTAACGCGTTACATTCGCCTACAATAATGAGAAGGCATTTTTGACAGAGTTGTAAAAAAGTCTTTTAAAAATTACGCTTTGAATCATTAATTATTTGAACTTTTTTTATTAGAATTTGATTCGACCAATATCCCGTGCTGTTTTTTCAACCAATCATGCTTCATGTACTCTCTTAGCGCCATTGTTTCTGAAAACATTCTTTTGCAGACCTGCAATTTTCTTTTTTCCTCAAGCAATACCGATATGCACCTTTTCGTCTTGAATTTTTCCCAACAGAGGTCCTATTCGTTGGCAAGTATTCAATATCTGAAGTAACGTAGATTCGGTTTTCGTCCCAACTGAAGTTTTTCCAGAACGAGTGGAACATTACTTGGCGTTCGTTTTCTGAAAATTCTTTACAATTTCATGTTTTTGACTTGCTACAAGCTGTTGAGGTACATGTAACCGACATTTTTCTTGGGGATCGATAAATTCCACCAGTTAGTTTTCCCGTTTTAGATCTTTTGTAACCATTGTACTCGTCACCTTGCATTCTCTTCTTTTTAGTTATACTTCTGTCCCATTCATATCGTTTAGCTTTTTTATGTCGTTTTTTAGTGTTCGAATTTTCATTTTCTGATTCCCCAAAATAATCTCCTGTTTCCTCCTCATTTTCATTTTCGTCTTCAGTATCACTCTCCGTTTGTTCTTCTAATGCTAAATTTTCTTCTGTTTCGGTTTCTTCTGCCATTTTGATCCTTCATCTCTCTCTACATTATTATTATCTTCACCAGTAACCTGATTATTCTCACTTCCATTCCTTTCAAAATCTTGGTTCATGTCTAAAACAAATATAAACTGCTAAAACAAAAAATCATATTATTAAAAAGTTACCTGTCACGTTGCTTGATACAAAACATAATTCTCTTGGCAAATTATCCTGAAGGTCGATACCAATATTCTGGGCATTAAATTTACTGCTTACATCAAGAATAATCTCATTAATGACCACAATACATTGAGTTTCTGGGATGCCACTGCCAGTTCCTTCAACAGATTAAGATCATCATTATCTAATTGATCGGACTGATTTTCCAAGATACTAGGACATAAATTCATAGCATCATCAAGTTTATTTAACACTTTATCACAAGCGTCAAGCAACCATTCGTCACAAATATATCTACGTAGTGAAAGAACAATTTTCTGCAACCGAATTTACGATTTTCGAGCCCAAATTAGTGAACGCCGATCCCAATTTGTTTCGTCTTGTAAAGAACGATGTATTTACAATGCCAGTGAAAGATATTGTGGTCATTCTGCCGCATCTTCAGTTGTAAGTGCTGTAACTACTGATCTGCAAACAGAGTAGATGTTTTCGAGATGTTTAATGTTGTACTGTCATTTTTTTTGTAATAATCATTTTAAAGTTGTGTTCATACACCTAAGTTTTGTTGCATTTGACCCCTAACATATTCTATCAAAATAACCCCATGACAGAAAACTTGACATGAAACAAAAATGAGTTGGCCAATTTGCAAATTAGTTAAGCTCATTTTAAGATAGCCGATCAAAGTAGCCACACTTGAAGTATGACTAACCAGCAATATTTTGTTGTATTTCATTAATTTTAACATAAAAATTAAAGTTCTTTGGCTCTCTCCGCGCTGTTTCTGTACAAATCAAAAATACATTTTGAAATTGATCAGTTACTCCACTTTACGATATGTTTACATACGTGTAGGTTAAAAAAAATGATAAATCTTAACATCTCTAATTTTAACTATTTATTAAAATATTTATATTACACGACATTTATCCATGTCGTTACCCAACTGCGTTAATATGTTGTTTTGCGTGACATATGGCGCTTTCAGACGCTGTATAAAATCCATAGGTAGAATAATCATCTTCTTAAGATTGTGGTCCATAGTTATTGAAACAAATTATCCAGAATTCCATCAAGTAATGTTCCTAACAATAGTGGTAGTACTTCTGCTTCTGATCGGCTGACAGAGGTACACGACCTTTTAAAATGTTATGTGCACACTCGCAAATGCATTCCACCTGCTTACTATCCAGACATTTCAATAAAGCATCACGCTGATCTTTACTTAGTCCGACTAATGCCTGCAGGATATCGGTGTTTTGGATTAAGGCGTTAACCATCATAAGTGATGTAATCTTTATGACTGTGAGGTTTAAACCCTCTTTTCGCTATATATACTTGGCAAATACCTTGAGGCCCGAATATGTTTGTTCTATAGCGTAGCACATCCGGTGTATTCTGTTTTAAATCGAGCAATAAATATCCATGCGGATTAGAAGTAGCATCTTGGTACGCAGCCTCTAAAAATTTAGGGTTGTCAGGTGAAATCTGCCTTACTAAATGCTGTATTTGTGCCCTGTCACGTGGATTCTTAAACAAGATTATGTAATGAGCGTAGAAAGAGATATCTCGCAGTCTCACGCATTAGATCGTCAATTATTATTAAGACCGGTTTTTCACCGGCAAACTGTTCCATATCAGGTAATCCTTTCTGAAAACCCACAGAGAGATCTTTGAATAATGGTTGCCATTCGCCGTAAAACCAGATAATTTTTTCAAAAGCTGTATCGCAGACAGTTTCGATTAAATACGATTTCCCACAACCAGATGGCCCCGCGGTACTATTGCAGAAAAGGGATGCTTAAACTGATCTTCCATCTCGAAACGCTAATCGATACTAAAGACTATTCCGTTATTATCACAACTTAAATACTAGGTGAAAAAAATCTGCAATCACAGGTATATTTCTATTTTTATTTTATCATTCTTATTTCCATCAAGATAAACCTATTTGTTGCTGTCCTTTAAATATTTACTAAAACCAACACGCTCATCGTGCATTAACAATAATAGTTTGATGTATATCTAATTATAATGTCTTAATGGGCTACGACAAGAGGGCGCAGACCTAACACAAGTTCTTATAGCTGTCTTAGAAACTAGGATTAGAACCCCCTCATTTTAAATTTCCCGCCAAGGGGAACACGACAAGAGGGCGCAGATCTACCTTCCAGCGGCTGAGGGGCTCTTAATACAGCCAAAAGGGTCCTAATTAGGGCGAAAATTCCATCAAGCGGTTAAAAATGACCATCGAAAAGAAGCCATAAAAGAGGTTCTTAACACAACCAAAAGGGCTCTAAATAGGGTGAAAATTCCATCAAAGGTTGAAAATGCCCTCCGAAAAGAAGTCATAAAAAAAGGAGTGAACTGGCAAAAAGGTTCTTAACACAACCAAAAGGACTCTAATTAGGGTGAAAATTCCATCAAGGGTTGAAAATGGTCTCCGAAAAGAAACCATAGGGGTAAAAAATACGATCCCCACGTGAGCATAAAACAAGTGAAAGTTAAAGTGCCCCAGAGGTGACATCACAAAATCCAAGATGACGGCGCAAGTGTCTCATTTCTACTATCACATAAACATTTAAATAAATTTCAATGTTTTAGGTAAATGCCCTAGAAGAAAGTAAATTTCTACTGTTCTTTGCTATACTATTCTCTAAGGCCGCCCAATTAACGGGGTAAACGTAAGGGTAAACTATCTAACCTATGTTATATTTTACATACCCTTCCGGAGAAATAATAGAGATCAGATGAATTTCTACAATATCCACCGCTACAGTAGAAGATTTTAAACATAATCAAGTGTAATCATTCTTTTAATATAACGAATGATACAGAAAAGCCCTAAAGCAAATTTAATGTACAAGATTGAGTGTATTTAAAGAAAATGTAATGGATTAATTACTCACCACATGAAGGAGAGAAGTCGGCTTTCAAAATCTTATTACCGGGCTAAACTCGTTGAAATAGGAATGCGAAACAATCCTTTATAACATAACTTTCACGTCATTTTATTGCGGGGTAGGCAAAACAATCTTTCTCCATGCTTTCCTATCTCTGCATACCTCCCTAGCTTCCGCAAGATTCATGCATTGTCTCTGACATGTCCTTTTATTTTTAAAACTCCTTATCTTTCTTTTTATCATACATTATACTACATTAAGCCAAGTTTCACGCGGCCTACCAGGCCCGGGCTTACCTCTAACCTAACCCACATGTATTTGGTTCGTTGATCTTGCGTTGTTCATTCTTTCAATGTGACCGAACCAACGTAATGTACTACTGTTATATCTATCGCCACACTCCGTCATTGTACATTCATTCTTTATGTTATCCCTTCTCGTTTTACCACATGCGCTTCTCAAGAGGCTCATACCTACGACATTTATGTTTCTTTCGTGCTTTAAACATACCCATGTCTCAATTCTATACCGTACTGACGGGATAAACACGCCATTATAGATTGCTCATTTCGCAGCTAAGCTCATGCTTTCGTTTCTCATTATCGTCCACATACTTCCAATCACTTTCCTTCCAGCATTGATCCTTCGTCCAATCTCGTCACCATTGTACCATCTGCAGTAAACATTCTACCCAGATATACCAACTCGTCCACTTGTTCCACAATTTCATCTTGCCGAGTAAATATTCTACTCTCCTTTTCACCTTTCCAATTGAACACCACAATATTAGTTTTGTTCACGTTTACCTTTAGGTCCATAATCTTACAGACTGTATCATACTTCCTCAGAGCAGTTTGAAACTCATCCGCACTGACACATAATAAGACTGTGTCATCTGAATGCACCAGAACTCGTACATTTGCATTGCCAACCATTACACTATTTATGTAATAAATAATGTCTTAGATCCTAAATCCAACAGATAATTGGTCACGTTTAATTACTTAAACGAAGAAAATTATTTTAGACACCTAATTGGAAAAACGTGCTTTATGAATTTTTGCGAAAAGAGGTATATTAAAACAGGAGGTTGTGCTTATATCGCTAGATATGTTAATTTAAAGCTAGAAATAAGTAAATAAATGTATTTAACGATGAGTTAAATCAGTATTTATTCCTATAACACAGAACATTATAAAGTAAATAGAAAATATCTAATACAGATAAAGTAATGAACATTAGGTTCTACCTCAGGTGAAATTGTATGTATATTTATACAAACTTTACAATGAAAACGTGCAATAAAATACGGTAAATTAAATTTACCAAAAAATTGTTTTGTTTAATGTAAACTAACATATTATTGTGGACACCTATATTGTTTCAGATATTTCAAATGAATTGACATTCAAGGAATTTTATTAACATGTATAAGGAATATGTTTCAAGGTAGGTCAAAATTGTAACAAAATTAATGATTCAAGTTTACTATAACTTCCCTTAACGTTTTTGAGAAATCTCTTGCGTGTACAGTAATGATAACATTCGATTAATTTGAGCTTCGATAGTTTAAATTCGTAGAATTGTTGACGTACCTGTACAAAGAATTTATACAATATCTGTTCTACGAATTAGCATTCAATACCTAATTCCACTTTTCCTATAAAATCAATTGTAAATATAAAACATTGTAAAGAAAGTTTATCATAAAATAATAGTAGTGATATTTATTACATGTTAAAAGTTTTCGTTTTAAAATTGCTCTGCAGTTGCAGGTTTCTATTATCAGCGCTAGCTTAAGCGTTTACTGTCTACCAGCTTCCTATAGTATTAAATTTAATGTTAATTAGATCCTTTACAAGGCAGATTTAAACGTGTTGAAAGGCTTTCACAAAGTTTATTAACGAACTTTAGCACTTCTGGAACTTATGAACCTGGTACATTTTACTCAGTTATGAAAAATGAATGCTTTTGCACGTATTGTAGACCAATGCAATACCTTTCGATCTTTGTAATTCTTTTACTAAATTTGTGTAACTGCATAATTGTCTTCTATAGTCGCTAAATTTTAACAAAAACTTCATTATACTCTTGGACTGAGCACTTTCTTATTTTGCATTTTGAATTTCCACATTAGTCATTGATGAATATGGAAGTACCAAAATGTTACAATGATTTTATCGCATTATTTATTTATCTGCAGTTATAAATATAATTGGTAAATTAACATTAAATTTACATTTTACATAAAAAAATGAATATGTAGTGACCTTAATATTGACGCAAATATCGGTTCGTTTACACTCTATATGCCAGGCGAGCCAAAGAACTAACCATTTGCGTGGTAGCAAAAACGTATTGCCTAAATACAAAGACTGTCCCGTTGGTGGTGGCCCACTATACTGGGTCCGCCTTTGGGAGCTGATACTATGAGTATCTGCTAAACCAAACTTACTATAATTTTGAAAAGTTGGTGACAGGGTAATGATGTTAGGGCTAACTCATCTAAAATATTTTCACGTTCGTACCACTACCGGTTATACCGGAAGTCGGTGCTTATTTTAAATGGAACACCCCGTATACATTTATGGATTCTATGTCGAATTTTTAAGGTAAGTTTGTTAAATAAACTAGATAGAAATTTCAGTCGTTTAAAAAAAACGTTTTTCTAAAAAAAATTGACAGATGCGGTCTTAATAATAACTCGTTAATTGTTCTGTTCCTGTCAAACAATTTGAATAATACTTTGAGGTGTTGTAGGCAAAGGTTTATTGCAACAGTCTGCAAAAAATGACGTTTGTATTTTTCATAAAAATAAAATTAAGAATGTCTAAACTTGACTATCAAAAAATGCAAGTTACTCAAAAAAATCAAATGGAAACCCCTATTTTTTATTACTCAGATCGATGTAACGTCAAAAATTAAGGTAAGTTTGTTTAAAACTTTATTTGCCTAAACGTAACAGTTTCATACTTATTATCGAAAAAGTCCCAATTTTAAAATTTGTGATAAAAATGAGCTACATACTTAAAGCTAGTATTCCTTGTTCGTGGTCACCATGGAAACCAAATAATTGAGAATTGAAATAAAGAAAAATATTTGAAAAACTTACTGCAAGAAATTATAAAAATTGATAATTTTGTGATTCAAAAGTCCTTTTTCCCAAATAAAAATTTTCTAAGTCATTTTTTTCAAATTCGATATACAACATAAGCGTAAAAATTTAATACTTTATGAGTAAATCGAAAAAAACTACTTTTTACTGCGGAGGTAGTAACTACATACTTATCAGTGCATTCTTACACGATAAAGTCGCTTATTTAGTATTTCTTGCTCGTGATCAAATGTAAATTAATTTACAATAAATGTTCAAAATGTTGTCCGTTAGACGCAAGACATTGTTGAACCGGTCTTATAATGGCTTCATTTGTAGCCCTTTGAATTTCTTGTGGAGAAAGAGAATTGAAGGCATTTTCTACTGTTGCAATGCAATCTTCTTTAGTCGTTAGTGGTGTAGCATAAACAATATTTTTAATTCGACCCCAAAGATAAAAATCCATTGGCGTAAGATCAGGTGACCTAGGTGGCCATGGAAAGGGACCACTATTGGCACACCAACGATCTTCAAAAATTTCATAAAGTTTCATGGAAACAGCGTTGGTGTTGTGAGGGGACGCACCATCTTGTTGGTACCATAAATTTTCTCTTTCTAGATTTAATCGGGGTTGAATTCGAGTGTTTAATATCTCAAGATAATTTTCTCCTAGAAATTAAATTTGTAATCATAAATCGCAACAATCAACTATTTTAAACCTCTCAAATTTTCGTTGTAAAAATACACGTCAAAGATTTCGTTATTCCGAATAGCACAAAATACGTTAAAATTCCAAATTTCCTGAAAATGGCATTCGTGAATTGGGTTGCTATTTTCGTTATTCCAGTAATGCGAGTTTCGGCGATTAAATATGCCATTTTTCGTAAATTTAGATTCGTCCGTCCATATGATATTAGTCAAAAAATTTAGAATTTCTTGTATTTTGAGCAAAATTGTTTCACAAAATTCGATACGTTTCAAGAAATCCGCTTTTTTCAAATGTTGAACTAATTGTAAACAGTATGGTCTAAACTTATGTTTCTTAAGAATTCTTCTGATAGTTGTTGGAATTACAAGGATAGACACGGAAATATCCTAAAGTTATAAACTTCATTCTGTTCGTTATCAATAGCAGTTTTTTTGCGAGGCGCAGAGTGTTTAAATGTGCCAAACTGACTGACGAAGAAATAAATTTATTTCGAAAGCTCTCAAACTAAGTGAAAAGAGTCTTTTTTTCACCCATAAATATAGGCTGCATCCCCATGATTTTTAGTTGTCTTATATGTATACATACAGTGTGTCCAAAATTGGTCTGTGCAGTATTACTATCTTGGAAACTATAAGAAATCGAAAGACGGTTAAATGGAGAAAGTTTTAGGGAATTTGAGCCCACTAAAATGCCATTCTGAAATCAAGGCTATCTCAAATGTTTTTCAAAATATTCGAAAAAAACTGAAAATCGACAATTTTTATTTTAGCTATATCTCTTTTATTTGAACAGATATAAAAAAATAAATTACACTTTGCCATTGCCACTTTTTATCCTCTATTGATTGGTGACAGAAAAAAATTAATCCCACGTTTCGTCGATTAGAGACTATCATCAATTTTATTTTTTCATGTGGGGCGGGAATTAGCTAATAGCATAAAATGATTCCTTTTTTATTCTAAATCCAACGATGTATAACATTTAATGATAATTCGACGTTTCGACCCTCATTCTTGACATTTTCAAATATTTCTTTTTTTTATTAAACATTTTTGAAGAAAAAAACTACCAAAGCAATTTATTCCGCAAATGTACATTTATTTCAACTCATAATTCATAATAGGGCGTTTCGACTCATCAAAATCATCATCAAGTAATCTCTTATGAACAGCAGCTACCTATTCGTAGATAACTATTTATTACGATATCGAAAAAGCCTTTCCAAAACTTGTCTTATACTCAAATGTTTACTTGGTATTCATAAATAAATTTCTCAATCGAAGGAGTGAAAATAATGGGGAATATTAAAAAAACACAATGCAGTTTAATAACTACATTGTTTAATTTAATTTTAATAACGTAATACCCTGATGGGTATTACGTTAAATGTTACTCATTTAAACCATAAAATTATGACTAAAGGTAATTAAAAAACATTTTTAGCAATGAATCATACATTTTACAACGCTACAATATCAAATAATTTTTATAGTGTTTTATATTAATATTAAATGTATTTTACAGGATAATTGTAAAACCGACATTAGTTCTACATGGTATTAATATGTGGATTTTCAAAGGCCCAGTTGTGATGATTTTTTTTATTGAAGGCTCCACAGTTGGTAAAACGTGTCTCATCTGTCCATACAACTTTATCAGAAAAATCAGGATTTTCTTGACATTTACGATGATACCAATTACAAAATTCGATTCTCCTGTCAAAGTCACCTTCTTGCAGGCCTTGTACAATTATTGGCTTGTAAGGATGATATTTAACAACTTTCAAGACATTCTGTACAGTGGATTTTGAAATATGAAACTCCGTGCAACAATTTCGTACTGAAGATTTCGGATTTTCGTCAAAATATTCCAAAATGTTTCCGTTACGATTCTCATTATCGATCGCATACTTTTTTGAACGTGGTTTTTCAAAACTTTACTACATTATTAAAATGATTGCTGCCAGGTTGTCTTCTTTCGGGGTACATTTGAAAATAGTCATCACTAACTCTAGTAGCATTTCTTTCATTTTTGATATAGCACACTAATATATCAAAATTATTCTTCGTTAGAATAATTTAACGCCATTTTCAAACAATGCTCATTAAAATGTGAGAAACTATTGTAGTCTTTTGACAGATAACATAATTGTTATACAATAATTGTTTTAAACTCATCAAAGCCTACTACCAGAAACTTACAATAATCGAATTCATTATTTAGCTGTAGTTAATTTTTAAGTGTTTAAGTGTTTTAATAGGATTTTCACATTTTTCTAAATATTTTCACTTGAAGCAAATGTATTGTTAGGTGTTTACTTAAATTTAAACATAATAAAAGAGTTATTTATCTGTCATTGTTTAAGACAAGGTTTGGAAAGGCTTTTTCGATATCGTAATAAATAGTTATCTTCGCATAGGTAGCTACTGTTCATAAGAGATTACTTGATGATGCTTTTGATGAGTCGAAACGTCCTATTATGAATTATGAGTTGAAATAAATGTACATTTGCAAAATTAATTGCTTTTTTCAAAAATGTTTCATAAAAAAAAGAAATATTTGAAAATGCCAAGAATGAGGGTCGAAACGTCGAATAATGATTAAGTGTTATACATCGTTGGATTTAGAATAAAAAAAGGAATCATTTTATACCATTAGCTAATTTCCGCCCCATATGAATAAATAAAGTTGATGGCCTCTAATCGACAAAACGTCGGATTAATTTTTTCTATCACCAATCAATAGAGAATAGAAGAATAGAGGAATAGTGTAATTTATTTTTTTATACCTGTTCAAATAAAAGAGATATAGCTAAAAATAAAACTTGTCGATTTTCAATTTTTTTCGAATATTTTGAAAAATATTTGAGATAGTCTTGATTTCAGAATGGCATTTTAGTGGGCTCAAAATTCTCTAAAACTTTCTCCATTTAACCGTCTTTCGTTGTCTTATAGTTTCCAGACCAATTTTATGTATGTATATACATATAATAGGAATTTTACAAACACTCAGATACACATAGTCATTTAACACGATATGCCACCTCAACCAACATGTTTAATATTTCTTAATAGCCCATTTTATGAACTTATTATACGTTATAATCATTTGCTTTCAAAAAGGAATTACCAAGACTTCTGTTTCTGAACCCATTATATATGCTAGACGAATTTAATGAAGTATTCGAAAGCCTTCAAGTTTCTTGAAAAGTATTGTATTAGGTATTATTAAAAAATGATGTAAGTTTATATTGACATATTTTACTTGTATATTTGTACTGTTTTTATTTGTTGTAATTGACGTATATTTGTTCTTACACCAATTTTACTTGTGTAACTGTAATTTATGTTGCATTTTTACCAGTATTCGATACCAATTATTGTTCAGAATAAATTATATCTTATCTCAGGTGTTCTTCAACCAGATTATTGAGTCTATTGCGTAGGGTTATAGTTTCATAGTACCTTCAATGCAGGGCGAGTCAAAAAAGCAAGTGATGAATTAATCTTACATTTTTATAGAACACCATGTATATTATGTCACTAGTTTCAAAGTTATTAAGAGTTTTGCGGCAAAAGTTGTGAACTGTGAAGATGTGTGGATTAACTATCAGTAGAGAAAATTTTAACTGAATCTGCTTCAAAGTGATATTTTAATGTTTTTTACCCACGTTAATACCAAATTCTTTTGAACTACTACACGCTTCCGTCGTTTATCAAGAAAGCTAGAAACTCAATTGATGAACGTATCAATTAACCCAAACGAGATGAGCTTGACAAGTAAACGCATACCAAACTTGGTCAAATGCTTTTGAAATATCTAAAGCGACTATAGTTGTTTCCTCAGATCTTTCTAACTTGGGTTATTAATGAAAGAAGATCACGTGTTAAATTCTCTAAAACCATATTGTGGTGGTCACTAAGGAAAGAAACTAGTGGTAGCTAGCGCGATTAGTTTTGTTGCCTGTTTTGCGAATAGATCGAATATTTGCTTACTTCTAGGGAAATTCCCATAAGAGATTAAATAAATCTTATATAGGACTGAAAGGGGCTAAAAAAATGCGTTTTGATTTTTAGTGACCTCACGTTTGCCTTTATTGCCCCACAACACGTTGCTGGAGTTGCTACAACGCGTGTTATAACATTATCCTCTTCGGCTTCCCGGTTTGATTTATTGCAGCTCTTTGGCCTTTGACGTGAAAATGTTCCATAGATAATTAAATTGTTGTTAAGTTTTAAAAACCTATCGGGAAATGGTTGGCTTCTTTCAGGATAACTACCATAAGCAAAAGGCCTCATACTAATAAGGTATTAAATAAGTAAAAAATTCGATTACACCTGTTAAAATATAATAGTTCTGCAGCCTCATGGGAACTTTAATCTGTCTATGTAGCAAGCTAACAAAATAATACAGTATCTCGCTATTCGATATTATACCTACAACTATTTTGTCTTTTTCGTGTCTTTCAGAAAATAATACAGTAAAATATGGAATTGCTGCTTATTTAGACATTCCAAAGAATAAACACACTTCTATTAGCAATTCCGGTGTTCTTTGGTACGCCATTTTCTCGGTGGATCGGTAACCCTCCTACTTCTTTTCGTAAAGAAATAGATGACTCAAAACACTTATCGTACCCAAACGTTTGTATAAACCAAATTTCATTAAAATTGGCTTACCCCTTTCCCGGTGTAGTAATCACTAAAGTTTTATCACAATCGTATGAATGGTTTAGGAATGCATAAAGACAAACATACAGACATTCATTTTTATGTAGATGAAAAGATTAAACAGTGATTGGAATCATTTATTTATACAAATACAATTATTACAGTTAATGTGACTCATTAAATTAACTTTTACTATTAATAGAATGCTACGCTTATAAAATATTAATTTTGACTATCTTATAATTTATTTTTTCATATTCGGTCAATTTGTTAGTATAATTTATGTTTATTGAATAATTAAATTTAGAAATGTTATTTCGTTGTGTTTTTAATGTCGTAAGTCAATTAAAAAAATTTGATTTGGCGAGCATGACTTTCTCATGCTTGTGTTCATGTTGCGTTAGCCAGGAGTATGTAGTAAAGGGGGATTAATAATTTTAATTTATTCATATATACTCGCTTATATGAAATGTATATAGTATAGTCTTATTTCTTTATTATAGCCACCTAGGTAAACAATTGAAAAATTGTCAGGTAAAATATAACTTTAGGAATGTAATAAGTGTAATTTCACACAATGCAAAATTGTATTTTCGTTAATGCAAGTTAACTAAATTTTAACATAAAAGTCATGATCTCAAGGTTCTAACATGTATGTGTATGAGTAACATTGGTATACAAAATATTGTACATTTTGGACATAGTTTTATAGTAAATACAACTAAATGAACACATGTACACGCACGTGCGCTCATACGTACACACATATGCACACACAGACATCAAGTTAAATAGTTTTAAAAATACCGAAAACGTGTAAATCGGTTGAAATCTCGACATTGATTTTTTTCAAGAAAACGATAATATACTGACTTCCATAAAAATTGCAACACCTAGAATTTATTGAAATTTTCGTCAACGATGTCTTTCATTAGAAGAAACGATTAAAATTTGAAAACAAAAACTAAAAACGTTTTTTTCAATAATGAGTTGCTCCGCCACGATTTGTAATGCACTCATTTTGACGGCGTGGCATGCTATCAATCAAGTGATCTATAGTTGACTGTGGTGTATCAACCCAAGCTTCTTGAATCCATAGCCGGAGATCGTGTAAGTTATCTGGAGGGTGTGGTAAATTACCTAGTCGCCTACCGACCTCATCCCATACATGTTCAATGGGCGACAAATCAGGCGACCGAGCAGTCCATGGGACGACGGCAATGTTAGCTTCTTCCAAAAAACGTGTTGTGGCCCTTGCCGTATGAGGGCGCACATTATCCTGTTGGAAAATGGGCTTTTCCAGCCCCTGAGGATATGGAAACGCAACGGTTTCTAGCACATTGGCAATATAACCAGCGGCGTTTAAGTTGCTATCAATGAAGACCAAGGGTGATCTGCTACCGTAACACATTACACCCCACATCATCACTCCTTGTGTGAGGGCTGTGTTGCGTTCCACAAAAAATGTTGGATTTTTACGTTCTCCACGCATCCGTCTACTAACCCCCTACGACCATCATGGGCCCACAGGCAAAATCGGTACTCGTCACTAAACACAATTCGATGCCATTCTTGCGCCCAATTCGCTCTTTCGTTGCTCCATTCTAGCCTGCGTAGACGGTGAAGTGGTATAAGAGGAAGACATAAAAAAATGGACGATATGAACGCAGCCCATAAGACCCAACATTGACATTCTGGGTCCTACACCTCTCATCCAAGCATTTGCAATCGATCGAGTTGTTGAAAATCTGTCTCGTGTGGCCAAAAGTCTTAAGCGACATTTTTCGCGATCTGTAGTCCTGCGGGGACGTTCAGATCCAGGAAGACGTTGTTGCACCCCTTCCTCGGACCATTTGGACCAACATCTCAATACCCTTGTAACATTTCGGTTTACACGACGAGCAATTTCTCTTAGCGAAAGTCCGGCCTCTCTCATGCCAATAATACGGCTACGTTCAAAATCAGTCAATTGGGAAAAATGTTGATATTGACATACTCTTCGCATTGGTCCCAAGTTCAGAACGAAATTGTGAATAAACAATTTGCAAAATTGTTTATTTATTGGTTTATTTCTTCAAATTTATTGTTACTAAGTGCAAACGAAAAAACAAAAAAAAACTACTAGCTAGATTTTAATCAAATTTTAATTGTTTGTTTGTTCTAATGAAAGACACCGTTGAAGAAAATTTCAATAAAATCGTTCAACAAATTCTAGGTGTTGCAGTTTTTATGGAAGTCAGTATACTTATGGGCTTCGCGATAAAGTAAAAAAATCGCAAAATATTGCATTTTTTTTCTATAATCATTAGAAATTTAGTTGAAACGTAAAAGAAATACTAATTAAAATAATTTTACAAAGTAGGGTGGCTATCGACCATTGATATGGCATTTTCTTTTATTTTATTAGTTCTAGGTATGGCTTACTACTACATTCTTTATTAAAGAGAATTACCACTTATTTTTATTTTTAAAAATAAGTGCGCACTATTATATATTTCTCAAAAGGTAAGAATAGGACGAATTAAATAGTCTGTAAATGTACGGTGTGTCCCATTATAAGAAACGACTTTATATTTTATCTTCAAACTACAGGAAGTAATAGATGACGTCATGAAATCCTATGGCAACAATTATATCAAAATCATTCTTTACATTTTTCATAAATTGTGTAGAAACGTACAAGATGTGTCTAAAAATTGAAAAATTTCAAAATCACTCCGTAACTTAAAACCTAAGGCATGTAACGACATGAGTTTCACTTACGAAGTATTGCTAAAGTCGCATAAGTTAATCTTTCACAATAAAGGGGGTATCACTAAAAAATGTCGAAATTTTGACGCCCTGTACATCAAGATGACGTCCAGAATTCTAGAATAAATCTTGTGAAAAAGTTTTTTAAAAAAGTATACGAAGTAGTATAGCTACCCTACTTCTTCTCTGCAGTACGGCTGTCTCAAGGTCATATTGAGTTGCCACTAGATACGGTGTTGCCATTGATAGATTGTTTAAATTATTAAGCACTAGAAAATGCACAATGGTTTTCATAGTTATAAGAAGTTCTAGAACATAGATATGATAAAATTGTATACGAAGCTAAGCAAATAGATGAGTGGCTTGCTTCGAGATTTTGGTATATATTCAATGTTCGTAGTAAGTACGTTAACATTGAAAAACTGGCATAACTTCTACACCAGTTCTATTTATTAAAAAATTTTAATGCAGTAGGCTTGTCAGATTATGTCATTCAATTTTTGTTTTCGTACGACCGAAATTGAAATGGCAAAAATATTGGATGTAAGTACGTAAGATGATTCTCAAAAAATTTCATGAAAACCCTCTGTAGTCAGAAGCTAAAGTTCGCAGATAAACGGCAGCAAAAGTTATCAAAAACTTCAAATTGGAAATGGCTCAAAAAGTGGGTTTGTCAGAAAAGTCAGTACGTAAAATTAAAGTCAAGAATGGCTTCAAATAGTACAGAGTGCAAACAATTCCAGGCAGAAATAATACAGAGAAGAACACTGAGACAAAAAACGATCTTAAAAGTTGAGAGATTACTTTCAAAGTAAAGATTGTAACGCAATGCGATGAGACATACGTTCTTTGAATTTTTCCTGACTACATGGCCAAGAGTTTTATGTTTCTCGTGGACGAGGAAACGTACCCAAAAAAAAAAACATATTTTTAAATGTAGGTACGCCAAACGAAAAGTTAACAAAGATTACCTTCTAGATTACCTGCTAGCGGGGACGGTAACATTAGTATGACAACATTTTTAACTGTTACAGATAGACCAATGTAAGGCCTTTCTAACAAGACTAAAATTGTTGATTTCCGTTAAAGTTAACCAGCCTAATTGAAGTTTGACAAAAAATGTTCACCGTTTACACGTTTCTTAAGATATCTCGGGATAGAAAAAAGGTACCGACATGCGGTTTTCGCCATTTTGTTGCTAATTTGGTCCACTTTCATAATCCATTGTTAAAACGGTATGCTTCCATTTAATATTCTCCAAAGAGAACTAGATTTCTAAAAAAAAAAAAATACCGCCCTCTATTCTGCACGTTACTTATTACGTTGCGTTGAGTATATAACACTTACATTGGTGGAAAAGAGTTCTTTTCAACAAGAGTAAGTTTGCGAAGATCGATTAAGTAGAACCAGACTTACAGGTTTTTCATAACTAGGTTCCCACTCTCCCCCACCTCTTATTTGAAAAGATAGACTAAAACTTGATTAATAAAAAGTACGCAGAATTTTCCGTAGAACCTGATTATCGTATTTATAATGCCCTTTAATTAGGCAAATTTTGTAAAATTTGGCTTTTTTGTTATACTTTTTTTTTCCCCAAAGCTGTACTATAATCCGATCTGAAAATATGACCGACGGCCGTTCTTATTTGCTCACCTTGTACATGCAGGTTGGAAGATAAAATCTATAAGTAAAATTATTTCATTTCTTTTAATGTTTTTAGTTAGCATCTCGATGTTTATTAACCTCTACCTGACGAAGTTTTAAACGTCTGTGTAACATAGATTATTGTTTTTGTTTTTACAATGTTGCCTATTTTTGTAATGAACTTATTATAAAACAAGTTGCATAATTATCCTAAAAAAAATGTTAGTAACATTATTTCATTTCTTTTAATTTTCATTTTGCAGGTTGGAAGGTCGTCTGGTCGTTCCACACCAGATATTTTCATAAAATATATATTTAATAATTGAAAAATTATTTACACTGAAACAAAACTTCTATGAAAAAAAAATTATTTTTTAATGATTCTAAGTCTTTAACTTTTTGGTGTTAAATCCAAATTTTTGTGTGTAACACATTCATTATTAATCAGATTGCTGTCAGTCATTAGAATTTCATTTATTTATTACGAGGATGTAGATTAGACGCTTGTCGATTTTCAAGCTTTCTGATTATTTTAAAACAATTCTATAGTTCTGAGCATACACAATGCCTTTTCAAACAGTTCCGATGATAAAATTAATTTGATAATTTTTTTAACAATTAGTAAAAAAATAGCCCATTTTTCAGATAAATTAATTTTAAAAAAAATTGAATAATTAATTTTAGCATCGAAACTCTTTAGAAAGACATTGTGCATGTCTAGAACTATACGAGAACTATTTTAGAGCTATTGGAACTCTTCAAAATATTTATCGTCGAATAATTCTATAAACATTAGATCATTAGAATTTCTTTCAGAACTTTTCGAATACGGTTAGAACTCTTTAAAATGTTTTTTGTTAACATTTTTTTAAGTAAAAGTTCTGTAATATTTTCATTTTTGATTATATTTTTTTTTAAATTAGCGAGAACTCATAGGACTGAATAGAAGAACATCAAAAGTTAAATTGGAACTATTGCATATCAAATTTGAATTTTCAAAAATTTAATTTTGTTTTAATTAAAAAAAAAAAGTTCATATGAGGAACTCCACAACTTTGTGGAATATAGTAATTTAGCTAGTCTGAACTACCCGATCTCGATTTTCGATGTGAAGTTAGCACCCCATTTTTCAAATTAAAGTTTGGAACTCTTTTTATTTTTCATAAAGTACTTCTAAACTTAAGTAAACTGTTTAAAAGGAAGCTAGAACTCGTAATCAGAACTATTGGAACGCTTTGTTGGGGTGCTAACTTTACACGCGTGAATAAGGGTACAAGCATTCATTTCAACATTAAGGGGTGAATACTACTCCGCAAACGAATAAAACGTCTTTATAGTTGGAAATAAATTGAAAGCTGCAATCAAACCTTTTCTAAAATTGAAGTACGTATAGATGTATTCATATTAAACTAAAATCCCTGCACGGCGGTCCGGGGGGGGGGGGGGCACTACCGCGAAAACGAATAAAGCGTTTTTATAGTTAGTAAAAAATTAAAAGCCGCAGGATACTTTAGAAGGACCTGCTGTATCACAAGTGGGTGACAAAATTGGAACATGATCGTGAAAGCCTAGAAAATGACCAGCGCAATGGACGATAAAAAAATACCACCACGCCTGAAATCGTCAACTGAAAGTCTCCGAAATTGTTAAGAATATAAGCATCTTGTTTCATATCCTAAATGTGGAAATTGAGATGGAGAAGCTTTCAGCAAAATGGATGCCGCGCATCTTGGCAATCAAAATTTTCACAGAATAAGAATTTGTTAAGGGAATACATACTGTTTTAACTCAAATAACACGGATTTCGTTCGACAATTTGTTACAATATATGATACTTGCGTCAAAAGAATGGAGACAGAGAGGTTCTCCATCACCAGAGAATGCGTTGGCTGTGAAACCAGCTGCCAAAGTTATCGCGTCAGTCTTTTGGAATGCTAAGGGTATACTACTAATTGACTATCTTTCTAAAGCCCAAACAATAAGCGGTGAATATTAGGCTAAACATCTAGACCAAGTGAATACAAAAATTCATAAAAATAGATCCGGTCTGAGGAAGATCATTTTTCATTAAGACAATGCGCGTCCGCATACAAGTGTGGTAGCAATGGGGTAATTCAATGAACAGAATTACGATCTGTTGCAATATCCACCTTATTCGCTTTATTTGACACCTTCTGACTTGCATCTATTCCCACGACTACAAATTCGACTTGGGGGAACACCGAACAAGAAGTAAAAGCAGCTGTAACGATGGCTATTTTGGAGGACTGGAAGAATCGCACGTTCGTGAAAAACAAATTTTCTCATTGTTCCTCTCATGTCGCGAACTTTTTAAAGCTCCCTCGTATCTGCGCTAATAAGAAAGTTCCCATTGATATTGGACCTCACTGTATTCATCTGAAATGATAATAATTGCTTGTTCGTCTACGTATGTACCTACTTATTCTCAACACATGATGAGTCAGTCCATAATAAAATATAATTAAAGGTTAATAGCACTAGAAAACCTCAGTAATTTGTACACCAACAAATTACAATATGCATGACGGCTATTATTAAAGTGACCCTAGAGACAAAGGCCAACATTATTCGTGCGTATCATTTTATCAGACAATTTAATATCACTTCACTAAATGTAGGCGTACCTTAAATAAACCAAAATTATGAATTAGTGTAAATTATTAATATTAAAAATTTTCCTCTACAATATAATTACAGAAAAATGTCTTTTTCTTTTTGTTTAAAACAAATTGTTTGCCTTCTCACATTTACATTGCAATTAAAGAAAATACATTAACTTAGCAATTTTACTAAGTAAAAAAAAACACTTGATCACTCACCTACTACGATAATAAATAAATGACAAAATTATGCTAAGCTTAATTTCCAGTTATCATCTAAATACAAATTTTCGTTGAAATGTTTATTTTTACATAAAAGAATTTTACATAATACAAAACCGGTTCGATTCTCGGCTCGAAGGTCTAATAACTCTTCAGACTTGGATGTTTGTAAGTGTATAAGAATTAATAACCGCTGCAATTGATATCCGAAACCCATAATACCTTGGGGTAGAATAAAATAAATTCAAAAAGAAAATTATCTAAAAAAGTTAACACATGTTCAAAATTACAAGAACAAAAATTATTTTATATTTTTGCGTAAAATAATTATGACAATCCAAAGAATGATTGTTTTATTTTATTCAAATTATTACAGCAAAAGTAAACCAGTGATTTTAATTACTTATTTCTTAAAATTTTTGGCCAAAATTTGAAAATGATTAAAAAATATAGAAGCGTGGGTGAGAAGATGAATCTAAATAAGAATGTCCAAAATTATTAATTGTATCAGCAAGGTTTGATGCCGTGTACGAACTGATGAACCAAAATCGCCATATGCTTGTCATTAGTATGGAAAGCTTTCATTTCATTGCCGTACAAAATCTGTATGCGCGTTGGATCACGCATAGCATAGTGGTCACTAGAAAAAAAAGACTGGGGGCTAGTAGTGGAAAATAATGTTCGTGGAGACAATCGCGGTACTTTAGAACAGCCACCTTCTTCTTTTTTAACAAAAATTATTACTACGTTTATATGTTTTTGGATTAAAATACCGTTTTAATCAGAGGGCATTAATAGAATAACATGTATGCACTGATTTGCATATTATAATGTGGCCCCAAACATTTTTAATTATAGTTTAATTAATTACGATTTTTGCACCCTATTTCGTTCATTTGTTTTTTAGATTTATCAGGAACCATTTTAAAGAGAGTTGGGAAACATGGGTTGCAATCTTTCAGTTGGCCGCAACCTCATGGTAACCCTGCTCAAACAGCGTTTCTGGGGAATGTTTACATTCATCGAGTTTTGTAATCAAATTATGACAAATTTTTTTTTGAACACGGAAAAATACGGTTGCATATGTAAAAGTGGCCGCAAATAGGGGTTGCAGGCTCTAAAATCACGCGCGGGTGAATTAGTGAGCGCGCTCCAACGTGCGTTAGGTTAAGGTAATGGTAGTAGTTATGCGCCGGGTGGCATCTGCCGATAGCGTACCGGCTGTTCCTCTGAAAAATACTAAAAAAAAATTCGTATCGAAAATGTCTCGAACGTAGTCTTTGGAATAATATAATGATGAAAAAATTTTTTTTCTAGCAGATATTGTGCCGCTTGTATTACTTATTTATAAAAAGAAAATTGAAAAGTCTGCTTTCAATAAATATAAAATATTAAAAAGGAATTTATTAATAAAGGAGGAATTTTCTTTCAATCGATAACTTGTAATTAACTTTTAATATTGGGAGTTGTTTAATGGTTTAATTCTTATACGCATGTAATTATCAAGAGGTAACTGTGGTAAAAAATTAAATAGAGACAGGAAATACATTTTTTTTTATTCGTCACACTACTAAATGCTTAACAAAAATGGAAAGTTTAATTTAGATTTACGGAATAATATGTTTATTCATCTTCTGGTTATTCCCTGGTTTCACTATCAGATTGAGTGTGATAAGAATAATCATTATCATTTTTAGAATAATATTAAATAACACTTAATTTACTGCTTCACAAATTTGGTTTTTATAGGGAACAACCGCACGCTATCGACTAACACCGCCCGGCGCTGTGTCGTCGTTGCATAGCATGCATCTCTACTTACACGTACCTAACGCACGTTGGAGCACGCTTTTTAAATTCATCCGCGCGTGATTTTAAGAGCTTGTTACCTATCTTTGCGGCCAGTTTTACATATGCAATCCTATGTTTCCTTATTCAAACAAATATTAGCTATAATTTGATTATAAATTAATTACAAAACTCGAGAACTGTGTCTGTTTGAACGCTACCACGACAAATAGTCGCTGCTAACATGTCGCGGTTATAAACGTCGCCGAACTTAAAGGTCACTGAGTAAAAATCTCGCCGTAATGGCCAAGACACAAAATTTAAAAATGATTTAATTATTGATACAAGGGATTAAAGATAATGACAATTTTATTAGAAGTTTGGATACAATAAATTTGAAAAAAAATGTTAGGTTACAGTAGTGTTGTTTATCTAATCTAAACTAGTTTGAACAAATACAATAAACTTTTCGTTGAAATTTGGTGCAGTTTTTCAAAGTGCGATAATGTAAAACACTCTCAGATGAAGTTTGCAGTAAATCAGAACCTCATTTAAGGTTAAAATATCAAGTGTCAAAAATTTTCTTTTACAAGTTAGGCGATCGGGTAGCGAATATCTTATTTTTTTTCAATGTGTTTCGGTCTTTACGGCAACTTTTTGCATGGCCACCTTTTAGTTCAGCGAAATTTTGATGGCGACATTTTAAGAAGTGACGTTTTTGCGTGGCGACGTTTATGACCGCCATGTTTTGTCGCGGTGACTATTTAACGGCGACGTTTGACAGAGACGTTTTGTCGTGGAACCGTTTGAACAGGGTTGCCATGAGGTTGCGGCCACCTGAAAGATTGCAACCCATGTTTTCCTGATTCCCTATATAAGTCTTTTGAAAATGGTTCATGATTCATGAAATAGATTGCAAAAATCGTAATTAATTACTCTGTAAAACATATGAAGGTAGTAAGTAACCTTGTCACCGGATCTCGGACTACATGAGGTTTTAGTGGATGGAATAAAGTCAAATTCTGATGGTATAGACCAGTCTTCGCAGAAATAATTAACTATAACGCGTAACGTAGGTTCATTCTGCACATAACAGTATGTGCGAACACGCATAGACGAAAATTTGGACTTTTGCAGAACTAAACAATTAATATTGATCGATCAATCGCCCTATAGTCCTGATTACGCACCTAATGACTTTTTATTTCCATTATTGAATGGTCATCGATTTCTGCCGCTATAAGAGACGGTTGATATGTTTTTGAATTTCGATTAGGCAAATATTCTATTATTGTTAGTTCCGTGCAATATATAATAGATCCCTTGTACCAAGTAACAATCAAACTGTTACTTTGAATATTTTGGTATAGACATGTACCATTTGTGTTTTTTTTTTGCAATGCCTTGTTTCTAATCCCACAATACTCAATTTTATTATGTTCATTGCTGAATTGACAAATTAATTATTTTTATTTCGTTTTTCATCTGTGTAGTGTGCCACATGATAATTTATAGAAAGCTTAAATTAAATTTTAATTGCTTTGGTTAAATAGACTTTCGATAGACTACAATCAAATCGTCAATTCACTTTTCTAAAATAATTCTTAACGTGACTGATAAGTGCCGCACTTCAACGTCTCAAAATCATAGGCAACATTTCTACTAGGCACTGTTATATTTGAGTTTATTTTTTTACTGAATATTTTGCAATTCAGTAAATGTGTTATGTTTCTATCCTGTAATAACCTGTTCTCCGATACTCTGATTAGTTCAGAAAATAATCTGTTGCCGAACATGTTCGAGAAAAATATCGCTGCAGCAGTTTTGTTTGGTTGACCTGATATCACCAAAATGACAGTTAGGTATTTAGAAGAGTAATGTTAATCCAAGTTTTAATTTTTTTTCTTAATTTCTACCCAAAAATCCTGCGTACCACACAGTCATAAAATGTTTTGCGAGTATTTGTCCATTAGTAGGTCGACAATCGGAAACACTCAGTTTCTGGCCTTGTGATACAAATAACTGTTTGTTGCTTTTTTTTAAGTTTTTTCAATTTTACAGTCTGATGTATATTGGATCGGTTGCAATAGGCCCATCTAGTCTTTTTATTCCGTTTTATTGAAGTTTCTTCAATTTTATAATCGTACGCAAAATATGTTTTTATACCAACCTTATATCCCTTCAAATTAAAAAACTCACTCGGACGCAATCGGTATAGTTAATAAGTGTGTGACGTCAAAATTTCCCACAGCAACGAGTCACGCTGTAGCTTTCCTCTGGCTACCAGTGTATGTTATGAAATCCGTACAGGAATAGCGTTACGCGGGTTAAGTGCGAATGAATTCATGTATAAAGTAACAGACAAGGTTTTTAAATATTGTGTTGTGCCTAAATGTGCATACACAACCAAAAAACTCCATTACCCTAAGAATACAGCTTCACAATGGTTATGGCAGACTGAGAAGAGACGCTTTTCAGTGGAGTAAAACAAATAAATATGTTTAAAATACTTATGTTTTTGGTGAATTCGTATATGTTTATTTGTTTTATGCAACGTCCTCGGTACAGGTAATGAACTTGTTTAGGAGTATTAATATCAACCGGTCATAACATATGAAAACGTCTTCATAATAAAAATACTAGATTTCACCAAAAAGAAAAGTACATAAATCATGAATGAAAATTGTGAAAGTTTGCGTTTTGCAAATAAAAATGTATGTGTGAAGATCATTGTAACGTAAGTGTAGTACTCTTCCAAGAAAAAAAATGATAAATTATATATTCTAATTTGTTTTTGAGGAAAATTACTACTAAAATTAAAACAAAAACTGGATTACCCGATTATAGTTTGTTTTTCTTGAAATTTTTTAATGGAACAGTAGTATATTTTTGACATCGGCAAAGAAGGTGACTAAATGCTGATTAATTTGGTGAAAACAGCAAATCTTTACGGTGACATTTCCAAACGATTTAAGAAAAACTTGCTGTGCAGACAGTTTACAATTTATTCAACAAAAATGTAAATTAAGACAACAATAGTTAGCAAACAATAACAACAAAAGGCAATCGGCACAAACAACAAAAATAAATTTTAAAAATAGTTATTAATGATATGTGTTTAAAATGATGTCCGTTGTTGTTCTAAACATACTGTTTACTCTAGCACGATTACTGATATTTACTAGTGACGGAAATGTTGACTTGTATAATGCCAATCACTGGTCAGACAATAATCTACATTGGATGTTACAAGTTGAGGGATGAATAGTAGTGTACAATGTGTCTCATTTTTATGGTTTTTCAGGGTACCTTGGGTATGAGTAAAGATAGAGAGATATGGTTTTCCGAATGTTGTGTTCTTTTTTTTGTCGAGCAAACCTAATTGTCAATTTTGTTTTTGAAATATAGGACATCTTTGAATTCAAAGCCTTCTTGATATTGTGACAATATTTTCAAAGAAATATAGATTTCTTAATTGTTTATAAGCAGAGATAGGTATTATCTACTGTACTGAATATACAACGTGCCCAAGAAAGATACACAGCATGTGAGGATCTTAAAAACGGTAAGAGATACGAAGGCGGTTAAATTAGAGAAAAGTTGTATAATTAAGGGCATGTTCACATGTAGTTTGCAAAAGCTCATTATTGTTTATCGTTTCAACAGATTGCGATTTTTGAGTTTTTCTTTTTTCGTAATTCCTTTATTTATTTTTAAAAGCCAAAGGTACTTCTTCATTGTCAGTTTTTGAATTCTATTAGATGGCGTTTTCAAATTTTTTATTCGACGTTTCGTCTCCGAGAAACCATCATCAACTTTATTTTTTTATATCACCGCAACCAACGAAACACCCTGTATGCGATAGTATTTTTTATTACGAATTTAACCATTATGGTTTTGAAGCTAATTTTTAAGAAAAATTCGGATTAATATTAATGTTTGATAATATTTTTTTATGTACAAGTTGAACAATCTTTTAAACCAATTTAATTAGAGTTAAATAATTACAATAACAGTTCAAATAGGTTGCCGTTATTTTCTAGACATAGGTAATCTCTCTTTACTGAAGAATTTAAAACGCGGTCTATCATTTCTGGCGAAATTGTATTAACTGCTGCCACAACCGATACTAACAACTACTCTTCATGAGTGGGTGAGTGAGTGAGTGAGTGTGGGAGGGAGGGAGTGAGTGAGTGAGTGAGTGAGTGAGTGAGTGAGTGAGTGAGGGGAGTGATGGAGAGTGGAGGAGGGAGGCAGAAAGAGACAAAAGTGTTTAGTAAGTAAATTTAGCCAGGTAGAACGTATAAATATATAATACCTTTTCACAATACGAAAATTTGCATACATGTATATGTTTAATCATTTACATGTGTTATATATTTAATGTGACAGCAAATATGAATATGTTAAAAATAGCGCGTCCGATAAACTCTTGCTAATATACCACGACATACGAATAAGAAAGTTATGTACTGGTCACATCTGGTTTCGGTTGCTCTGATTGAGTTTAATATTGTTCATAAGTGTTTAACTATCGTCTTGTGGATACATGTGTATGGAGTATTGTCAACTCAATGAATACGCCTCTTTTCTAACGTAACGTACAAGAGACTTGCTTTTTATCAATAACTTCATTGGTTGTATGTTCAAACACATGACGCGAAGAGATATATTTGATATAACTCAATATTGAGTTATATTATTATTGCATTTAACCGTAAGACACTGATAATGTATTTGTATAAATTGTATAATAAACAGTGTGTTATTTGACAATTTCACGTATAAGGACTGTGTTTATGATCAAACTGTAACTAGCAATACGATAAACTTTAATTAAGGACAAAACAAAGATTTATTGTTAATTTTTCTATTTCGTTACACCGCTTGAAAATTAGATTGATCACAGGGGAAAGTGACGTTGAAGGGCAATTTGTTTGTGGCTGTAATTTTTACTAATTGCTGAATGTTTTTAGGTATGAACTTGAGATCAATACCTATGTTCACTCTTTTTTTTTTTTAATTGATTGACATGTACGGATATTTTACAAAAACTGTTACAACAAGTGAATAATTTGTTAAGCGTTTTTCCACCGTATTTGAACTTTTTCATTTATGGTGTTTATGTACAAAAACAAAGCAGTAAATCATTTTTGGTTTGAGTGAAGACGGGCTGATTGTTTATTGCAATAAACAAAATATATCCACTTACCGCGCAAATCATCATCACCGGTCAACTGGTATTTTATTGTGCTCGTATATGTACTTTATGCATTGGACTTTCTAATGCATAAAGTACATAAGTTTCGTGAAAAAAATTGATGCAGAGTTTTCGACGCTTCTACATTTTTTTCCATCTAAAATGATCTACACCATTTTCAATATGATGTCTGTGTGTATACGTGTGTGTATAAGTACTATTACTTAAAAATACACAGAATTGAAATTTTTTTGAGTTGCTACTAAAATTTATCGGTGCTGTGAAATTTTTGGTTAAAGTCCGTTTGGAATTAAGTGTATTTTTTTCACTTCCGTGAATAACTTTTTACGCTCTTTATACATCGGCCCTAACATGTTTATATGTTACGTTCTTTAATAATCAAGCAGTGTTTTAAAAGGTATGCTTTATGAGATATATCCTTCTTTTCAAATAAATTAATATTATTTACATGTAAATCTGACATATGTGGAAACTTAATGCAATGTAGAATGTAATAAATTACCAAATTATGTATATATGTACTGTTGTAAAGTATTACATATGTGCATATCTTTTGCAAAATTTCCGGTGTTTCTTCCATTATTGTAATACTATGGAACTAAGTTAACTTTGTTGTGCAGAATGCATTTCTTAAAAAAAACAAAAAACATTTTGGGTTTTCGGCTGTTTTACACATTTTCGTAATTGCTTTGTTATACTTTATTATAAGTTTTGTTATGAACAAATAAGTTCAAAGGTAAATATGTAATTAAAAATTATTGGTAATTTTATTAAATACATACATAAAAATTTTACCTCGAGTAGGATTTGAACCTACGACCTGTACTTGGCTCGAGTACCGCGCTACCAACTGCGCTATCGAAGTATAAGTCCCAATCGATATAAATTTTGTCTTTATGTGTATAGAACTGATATAAATTCTAAATTAATGAGATAACAATCCAATTACTTATATTAATGGAATGCTAGCCTGCAATATCGTAAGGATTCACACATACCAAAGCAACTTGACTAATATTAATTTATTATAAGTTTTGTTATGAACGAATAAGTTCAAAGGTAAATATGTAATTAAAAATTATTATTAATTTTATTGAATACATAAATAATATATATACAGAGAGAGAGAGAGAGAGAGAGAGAGAGAGAGAGAGAGAGAGAACTGATGTAAATTGTAAATTAATAATAAATATATATTATATGTTATACTATTATAAGTTTTTGTTATGAACGAATAAGTTCAAAGTTAAATATGTAATTAAAAATTATTGTAATATGTGTGAATCCTTGCGATATTGCAGGCTCACATTCCATTAATATAAGTAATTTGACTGTATCCTTATTATATTTAGAATTTACATCAGTTCTACATACATAAAGACAAAATTTGCATCGATTGGGGCTTGAACCTTGGTGGCGCAGTTGGTAGCGCGGTACTCTAGCAAAGTACAGGTCGTAGGTTCGAATCCTACTCGAGGTAAACTTTTTATTCATGTATTTAATAAAATTAATAATAATTTTTAATTATATATGTTATACTGTCTATTGCTACGATAATTTACGAAATACACTACGAATTTTAAGAAAATTTTATATTTGTAGCTATTGAAATATCTTAGCTTTACTAAATTTTAGTTAAAATGGGTTCAAAAAGAAAGGTACACCAAGTGTATCTTTTGTGAATATCTCTAAAACTATCAACTTTAAAGCAAATGTAATAGAGACCTTTAAAAAAAAAAGATTTTATTTTGATACGGGTTTTTTTTAGTACAGTACAAAATGGGCCTTGTAGTAAGTACCTCGAAACAGTAGCTGAATACGTTATATATATATATATATATATATATATATATATATATATATATATATATATATATATATATATATATATATATATATATATATATATATATATATATATATATATGAAAACTTTGGAGCAATAAATGTAGATGATTTTTGAATCAATAAACAAAGTTTTTGTGGCGCTATAAGTCGCAAATTTTACTTTATGCGACTTCCAAAGTAATTTTTGTGAATATCTGGAAAACTTAACTTTAGAGCAAAGGATGTTGACCCTTTTTTAAAGATAATTTAATTTTCTAGCTTTCTTGAAGGTTCTTTATAATAAATAATCCCTAAAGAAAGCACTTTAAAAAAGTTCTTAGAGCACTGTGAATAATCGAAAACTATATATGAAGATTATTTCAAAAATACTATTCAGTTGATAGATAATTTTAAATAATCTTGACTCCGTCTCTCAAATCTACCGCCGCTTATCACTACTTGGAAGGATTTATTTAGTTATAAAATGGATTAAGTTTTTTTCTTGTCTGTAACGGAATCCACCTGGTATAAAATTAAGGGATGTTATTTCTAGTGATTTACTATGAGGGAAATAATTAGAAAACAAGTTGTCAATAAAGGAGAAGGAAATAAAAAATATACGATTTAATACCGAAAAGATATGTGTTTTGATTCATAAATAAATGTTTGTGTATAAAAAGGAATGCCTATGTGTCATATGTATGTATGTGTGTATGGGTTCCTAAACCATTCAGGAAATTGCGAAAAAACTTTGGTGAGTTGTACGTACGCTGGTAAAGGTTTCTGCGTTATCAATTTTTGTGTCTGAAAAAGTGGATGGATAAGCTGGAAAAGGGGTGAACCAATTTTAATGAAATTTGATATACAGGAACTTTTGAGCACGGCGTGAGTATCTTTTTTATCTAGAAAATAAAATAGGGGGTGGTGATATTGATTCATCGAGAAAAGAGCATATCAAAGCGCGCCAGGGTTGCTAATACATTGTAAAATGAAATAAAAAAAATATGCTAATTTGACATTACGTAGCTATAATGAAGCAACGTCTAATACTATTACTTTAGGTTAGGTAAGTAGTTACACACTTGTTCGCAACAAAATCAAGGGAAAAACGATAAAGAACAAGTCGGAGACCACTGGTTTTTTTATTTTAATAAACATTTGTATTTAAGAAAGTCGCACAACACCTACATTACAATTACTATATATTTATAATTTAAATTTAGTACGTCAATAAAAGTATTTTCATATTTAATTTTTCAGTCTTTGAAAGGTTTGCACCCGATTTCTTATCTAAGGCGGAAAAGTTTTTCGAGTAGGCTGACTAGTGGCGGACTAAGCCTGTCAGAGGCCTGGGGTGGAAAAACTAAGCGAGATCATAGATAATTTTTCTATACAATCTTTTTTAAACACTTAACCTCATGTTTTGCGTTGGTACAAACGTCAAAAATTGTTATATGACATTGAATATTACATACCTAGTTATTCAACTCACTATCAAACGGGTAATAATCCGTGCTCAGGTGAAGTGATAACAATGTGTTGTCACCTTTACGAATCAGCAACAAACAATATAGTAGTTTTTATTTTCTGTGGGTGGCTATTGAAAATGTTTGCGTGCCTTCATTTTACTAAACTCCTCAATAGCTTCAGTGAAATCGATTTCCTTTGAAATTTCTCTTTCAATTGAGAGCTCTTGATTCATAGTTGATCGATCAATTCATTCAAACATTGATCGACGTACTTTCTCTTGAATTGTCAATGCAGCATCATGCGCGAGTTCTCCCGGCATTGTTTTTTTTTTTTTTGGATTCCTTCTTCCTCGTCGCTAGATTGGAATGTTTATATCATTGCATTTTTTAGTACCATAAGTTACAGCCTGACCTATAATCGAGGTCCGTTCGTTCCCTAAATATGCACTCAAGGCTTTTAATTTAATGAGTCCTTTATCCAAAGTAATTTTTGGAGATTGTAAATATTTCTGTACTAAATTCACCTCCTCCAGTATTGTGTACCAAAATTTAATATAGGTTAAAAAGGTAAAATCACATATAGCTGGCAGGAGCAAGCTTGCTGCTGATCTGGTATCAAAGTTTGCTTTTGATGGATCTTGCATATCTTCTAAAACGCTCACAATTAATTCCACGTTTTCTTTTACGATTTTTACAGAATCGTAATGAGTGCTCCAACGAGTATCAGATAAACATTTTAAGCTTTTTTCTATTTTCTCTTTAAGTAATTCCCATCTCTGTGTAGATAACGAGAAAAACGAATATAACTTCTGTACAGTTCCAAAACAAGTGACGCTGGAGGGAACACATGAAAAAGCATGAACTCCAAGATTCAAGGAATGATTTGCACATGGACTGAACAGAGCTTTTGGATTGACATCTCGGATTTTACGTTGCAACCCTCCATGTGTACCGGACATTGAAGCGGCATAACCTTGAGCCCTGCACAACAATGTTTTTCGACATATCGTCTGCTGTTTTTCCAGACATATAAAAAACCTAAGAAAGATTCTTTAACTTCCACAATGTCATCTTCTATATGAATCGGGGGTGCTGTCAAAAATGATTCCATAATACTTAGCTTTTTTTATATCTGCAATAATTTTTTGCTTTACACATTCTCCCAAACAAAAAATAAATTCATTTTGTTTCCCTTTTGACAAGTAAGAAGGCACTCTCTGTACCCACCAGCGGATTCAACACTGGGTCATATTTCACTGTCAGTTTTACCATTTCTAAGAAATTTCCCTTGTTTTCTGAAGAAACGTCTTCACGATGACCGCGGAAAGCAAGGTTTTGTTGATCTAATAATAGTGTGCTATCAAAAGGCCTTCGTGAAATGTTTCTCCATTTATGGGTTTCATCGTTAATAGTTTTTTGATTATTTGTATCAATGGTTTTATTAAATTTCAGGCCCATAGTCAATGTTTTCCATTTTTATAAATTTGATAAATGTTTAGACGACGATTCATGCTGTGATTCAATTTCCACCAGTGACAGAAACCAGAAATAAATTTATTATTGTTATTTTCGCCCTCACATGCAAATAATCGGCAGCAATAACAATAAAGATTCTTTGTTGATGGTGAATATAGTATCCATTTCCGTAAATATTTAGCTTCTAGTAAAACCAGGACGAAGTTAAACAACGATGAGTTCCCTTAGTGTGTCCATCTGGTTTTTCTATAGATTCAAAGGGTTGTTACGGTAAAAATGTTCACTAGGACAAGGTGACAGATAAACCTGGTTTTTGCACGGCTAGCTCGGCGTGCGGGTGGGGGTCTATCGGGAAAAGCAGTCTCGTCTCCGTAGGTTACGCTATCTGCCAAAGTCGAAATCGGGAAAATGTCACAATAGGTTCCGGAAGGCGCCAGGATAGATATTCCAAAAGAACACACCAGGGTGTTTTAGAACGCGAAATAAACGACGGTACGTAATGGTCCGAATACCCAACTTAGCACACTTACCAAATCGTAACGCTCGTAGGTCCAGGTTTCCGCAACACTGCTTCACCTGAAAAGCTTCAAAATCTGCACCTTAATCTGATCAACTTACCACGGTGCATCAGTAGTCAAATTCAATACTCAATACAAATCTCTAAGGTTCCCACTACGTTAAATTACTAATCTCCCTTAAACAAATCAAATAACACATACTAAACTTAATATTAAAATCATTACTCCAAAATAGTATACTCCAAAATAGTAACTAAGGTAAACATCTATTAACTCAAAATAAAACAATTAAAATTTAAACAGCATGTCAATTTGGATAAAATGGTAATCGTCTATTCTTAACTTTTTACCTCATTGAACTCTGGCCAGTAGCAAAACTATCTTAAGCTAAATTGTATTCAAAGAAATTCTATAAACTTGAATTACGTCCGTACGCAAATCTTACATAAAAAAAAATAAAATGAAAAATGAAGGTAAGATTTTATTTACCTCCCTGCATAAAATATTGATGGTATCAAAACACCTTAAATAGCTTCTAAATAGACAAAGGAAACTGTCCGAGAACGTTAACAAAATGATACAATAAATTCAAAAATAATTACTTCCAACAGGTTCCTTCGTTAACACACATTACATAAAATATTCCATATAAAACACAACCAAATTTTATTCTCAAAGGTCGCAAGACCAACAAACAGAATATAAAGTGAATAACCTAGGTCCCACAGGCAAATAGGAGATGATCCTTGCTCTACGAAAGCGTCGTGTAAGGCTCGAGCGGGCCCACCGTCTTAGATGTTACTCCTTGATGACGGCAATACCGACTCGCATCAGGTCGCTACCACGTATTCAACTTGATCTTAAATTAATATTTACAATAATGTCTCATAACTTATTGAAGCAGCACTAACTAGTTTAGATCACTTTAATAATTTCTTTTAACTCAAAGTTGTTATGGTTCGACAAACAAAATAAAACACTCGGCAAATCGTTTTACATAGTTTACATTTAGTGAGTTTAATTACAAACAGAACAATCTTAAACAGTATGTGTGGTTGGATGTTCGTTCACTACGTTCACTTAATTCTTAGGAAAGGGGTTCTCTAATTATATCTCGTTGATCACGAAATTCAATAGTCCTCGGGTTTGCACTACAAAAACACGAACCAAACTTCTATCATAAACGCATTCGAAGATGCCATTATTCTCCAATAAACTAAATTAATGAGCGAGCCCGGTTGAAATGTTACTTCACAAAAGTACTTATCTTGCAAGTCTTTAACGCTACTTAACTAAATTTCACTAGGAGCTCGCACAATGATGAAACCCCAAATTCCGTTAATTCGAACGACTTTCCACACACACACACACCGGCTTCACGCGTCAAAAGCTTAGGACCGAGTCCTCTTCCTTTCAAAATCACTTTTTCGCCATATTAAAAAACGTTCTCCTCCATACAAATTCAATTACACAAACCAACCAACCATTCTAATTTTAAAATTTCCACCCCCCTAAATATACGATGATATCTCAACTGAAGGCGAAGGAACTGCTACGTTCGCATTTCCCTTCGACACGACACAGAAATGTTATTGCAAAGGTGCAACCAATCGTCCACCCACATTACCTATACGGATGAAAACCAACATTCCGACTCTCCAATTGTTCCTCTGCACGAATGCGACAGTACGGCACCAACGCGATAACAACACTTCTTTGTAATGAAACTATAAAAAAATCAAACGAATTTATCTAATAAAACCCCAAAAACTTCACTGACTTTTACGTAACTACACAAAAAATACGTAATTCCTATCTACAATGACTATAGACAATGCACAATTGCATATTCCTAAAATTTATTTACATACAGCGTGACCCATTCAAGCAAAACATTCATTATCTACAGTAAGTTCCTAAACAAAAAAAGAAAAGATTTGGAATCTAAGTGAATAAAAATTAAAAAAAAATTACCCAATACGTATACAGGGTGTTCAAAATACCCTGACAAGGTACCTCCATGTTCTGATATACTTTACTTCCCTTTTTGATAATCGAAAGTCTGATATGCTCTGGAACAGGTGTTGGCCAATTTGCAGTATTATTTGATGAAAAGAGCTCTAAGTTAGAAGCAATAGAAACATGTCTTTACTGAGTAATTACCTCATCATTAACAGTTTTGTTTTTCACAGTCACATGAATTATTTGTGTATTGGAGTCAAATTCAATAGTTTGAGTTTGATTTTTTCCTTCAGCACATGTAGCAGACTTTTAACCTATGTCTGTAGTCTCAACATTAATTATTTGTATACTAGAGTCAGATTCAACATTTTCATTATTTTCTTCGCCATCATTTTTTTCTTTACTAACAGAGAAATATTTAATGATCCAGCAAGTGATTTAGTCCCTTCGGCCTTTGCTTTTTTTAGCTTTCTTTTCTGAAAACCAGATGGATGAATTCTTTTCACTAAAAAGAAATACTACTATTAAATTAAAATCAAAATCGTTGATTAAAAGAAAATATTTATACATTTTTATTATTATTTACTACCATAAAAGTCGCCTTTAATGTCAAAGTGGGGGACTTTTTTTACGGTATAGCTCTTGCATTTAAGAAATACGACTAAATATTAATATACCATTTTGTTAATTGTTTACATTACTTGATAATAATTTAGTGATTCGTATTTTTACAGCATAAACAAATTAACAAGAAGGTCAAGAAGACGACGTCAGAGCATAAACATTATAGTATCTTGAGTTACATTTAAGCAATTTTAAATTTTCACTACTAAGGCCCCTTTTATACAAAGCGTCGGGCGACGCGCGTTCAATGACGCGTGTAATGAAGTAATATTGCGTTTAACTGTAGCATTTATACATGGCGCCCAGCGGACGCCCGACGAGCGTACTTAAAATCACGACGCCACAACTAGATTACGCGCGTCCGACGACCGCCTTTAGTTACATTAGATCATATGGACCAATTTATACACAACGTTCTTTTGCGCGCGTCTACGTGCGTCCGTCGGGCGGTCGTCGGGCGCGCGCCTAAACTGCGTCGTTTTTTGAAAGGGTGAGGTGTAACGACATGATATTAGTTATTATCAGTCGGTCTTCGGTCAATGCTGTGTGTAGGTTTCTACTATTTTTGCAGTGATATTGCAAACTTTCTTCTGCGCCTGCAATCACATGTAACTGTTCTGCCACGGAACTGAACCCTGTGGGCTGTTAAAGTACTCCGCAAATGCGTCTCTGTACTTGTACGCCTTCTTTGGCCCTCGAGGTCGAGCGACGTCGCCATCGTCTGAATTGATGTCATACAGCCCTGTTACATCCAGTGTATCCTCAAAACGAACACCATTCCTGTCGCGCACGAAGTTGTGCAAGGCAGAGCAAGTCTTGATGACCGAAATGGCCATTTTAACATCAAGGTTAAGGGGTCTATGAAAAACTCCATTTATTTGATACAATCCCGAAGGAGCATTCTACATATCTCCTTGCTCTACAGAGCCTGTAGTTAAATATCCTCTTAGACACTGAAAGGTTTGAACCAGCATAAGCTCTCATTAGATTTGTGGAAATTCCAAACGCTTCGTCACCAATAAATACGTAAGGCAGTGGCATCAAGCTGTCCGACACCTTTTCAGGAGGAGATAAATGTAAAGTACCTGCTTCCAGTTTTCTCCTAAAATTCGAGCAGCTTAACACCGTTGGATCACTTTCCCTACCAAAAGACCCAACACCAATGTACAAAAACTTATAATTACTGTCACACACTGTCAGAAGCACAACAGAAAAGTAGTTCTTGTAATTGAAATACAAGGAGCCAGAGTGAGCAGGGCTAATCAACCTTACTTGCTTGCCGTCAATGGCTCCAACACAATGAGGAAAGTTGCTACTCGTCATGAAACCATTCGCAACACCTCTCCATACAGTTTGATTACAGTCCAGCGATAAGAACACGTCTTCATTAATTGTTACCCAAATTACATGGCATATCGATTTTACATTTAAACTGATAGTTGTAATTCCCATTCGGTATGCATAATGCAATTCAGTGTAATGTAACAACAAAAGTTGTAACAACACTTTTCAATCACAATAATTTTAGTTGTTTTTTTTTTGGGCAAAGATATCCAAACAAAGTGGAAGAGCCTTAGAGACCGTCACATCCGATACCTTCCAGAGAATAGGTGTATAAAGTCTGGATCTGCAGCAAAACTTAAGAAAACATATATTTATGCTAAACATTTGGAGTTCTTAAGAGTTACTACGGCTCACAACATGACAGAAGATTCTCAGCGTGATGATGAAGACGGTGATCAAAATATTCAAAATGAACCAGAGGACGAGGTAGAAACAGCAACCCTAGTTAGTGACAAAGCTACTTTACGAAGTACAAATACGCAGCACAGAAGAAAGAAAGCAAATCTTGAAGATAAGCTCGAGAAATATATGGAAGCCATGACGAGGCCACAGGCAGTAATGGACGTGGTAGATGATGAAGATCTTGCTTTCTTTAGATCCTTGCTTCCTAATGTAAAAAGACTACCACTCAATGACAAGTTACAATTTCAATCAGATGTATTACACCTTTTGATTACATACAATAACAAAGTACAAAGTCAACAGCAATTTGGCGCTCATCAGCACTATGGGCGTCAACAGTATCATGGACCTTATCAGTCGAACCCTGAAAATTTTTTGATGGCTCAGCAGCCAGGTGGGGAAAACCCTAATCTTAGTAATCCTGATCCTTCAAGCGCACCAAGTACATTCAGTTATCATCATCAGTCTTCTGGATCATCTACTTTTACTGATAACAACGATCGCGTCTTGGACTATATTCGATCACCAGCAAACTCGGAGACATCTGATTCATTGTTATCCTTACATTAGCTATTCTAAAATTCATGTCACTTTAGAAATTCACTTGCCTTAAATTTAATTACTATATAGCAAACTGTTTTTCAATTTGAACTTCAGTTGATACATTACATTTATATAATTAAAATGTACACAATGTGGTTGTATAATAAAATAAAAATTAAAACCAAAATATAACGAAGTAATGCTATTCATTTATTAGTTTCCCAAATACTTTAAAGTATTTAAAATTTAGAGAAAAATACCACTTTTTGTATAAATCAACTACTGTATAAATTACTTCAAGCATTACACCAAGTTAATCATAAACTGAGGCTGAAATTATTTCAACCCTCAAATTGACGATAAAGTTGGAAATATAGTTTGTGTATGCAAGTAAACGGATTGTACTTTAAAGTTTAAATTAGCTAAGTGCATAAAGAAAGTTAGTGTATCACTTTTATTCAAATTAGAAATGTTTCATTACAGTACTGACCTTATTGATACTGCCTTCATTTCCTCAGGCTGAAAACACAATCCTTGGACGAGTTGTGGTCTGGACACAAGTGTGTTTCTCACTTTTACACTTAGTTCATCAAAAGATGACACATTCATTCGAAAGTAATTAAAAAACTTTTCTTCATGGTTCCTCAACTCTTCATACAGAGTGTTGAAAGCGCCCCTCAAATGTCGTATAGCGTTGATTGGGTGAACTGACCACCTCCTCTTCTTTCGACGTTTCATTATTAAAAATGCATAAACAATGCACGGGTCCATCTTGACAACGCGAGTAGCCAATGTCAACTGGTTAGAACTTTCACAAGCGTCCACGTCGGCGACGTCCACCCGGCGTCCGCTCGACGGACGTCACTTGTCGCTGAACAGGCGCTTGAGGAACCCGAGGCACTTTTTGAGCGCGTCGTGTGACGACCGCTTGGCGCGCGTCGCCCGACACAGTGTATAAAAGGGGCCTAATATTTATGAAAATATTAAATCGCCATCGTTTTACACTAACATTACAAACAGCGTATTCTTGCTTATTGGTGATTTATAGCGAATCAATTAGGTATATGTATACAGAGGAAAGTACCTACTTAATAATTAGGATCCAATTATAAATGAGGACATTACTTACTTTTTTCTTCGGTATACTATAATACGCTCACTATTTAAACTCAACCTAAAACTGACTTATGTGACTTACACAGTACACTCACAACAAAAATTAAGAACATAATTATAACGCTCTGACACAGGGGATTACATTACCCATTTTGCACGTAATGGAGTATTCCCATTAGAGATAATAGCGACTGGTTTCGTTCACATTACATCAATTACATGCTACCATTGAGTAAAAAAAATCATTTTTTACTCAATGTTGCTACTCTTTGCGGGTATTGCATCCAAAAACTACCAAATAGGTATCTAAATAATTTTAAAAATTGCTGCTCATGACAATTCACAAATTATTATGATGGTTAAATATGGACAAATTTACACGTTTTAGTTATATCATTTTTTTATCAATTTAGACTAAATTGATAAAAAAAAATAATGAAATAACTAAAACATGTAAATTTTTGCATATTTAACCATAATGATAATTTGTGAATTGTCGTGAGCAGCAATTTTTATTGGACATATAAAATATTCCATTTTTAATAAATATTTCGATTAATAGTTATAAAGTATAAATAACATACCAAGTTTTGAGGTTTTATAAAAAAAAAAACAATTTTTACAATGAAAATTAGTTTACTAGAGTTGTGCACTCAGTTTGGACTAAATATCCTATTCAGTTTCAATGAGAGATTTTAGTTCAAACCTAGAGCACAAAAAAATTCTAGTTGAAACCAGATTTCATATTTTTTTGTATAAGCACCCACAGTAAAAATAAAGAAAATTAATTTATTGCATGAATTTTTAAATTTCCTTATTATATACAACATTTTTACTAGCTAGTTTTAGCGAGTATCACTTTTTGATGTGAACGATTCTTGTCTAATTTTATTTTTTTGTAAAAGTTCTGGCTTCTCATCTAGTTTAATGCCAAACAAGTTTAAATATTAACAAAGTATAAAGAAAATTTTGCAAACTGCCTCTGTTTACTGGCTAAAAATATTAACGAGATTTGGAGCCCTCCCTTAGTTCGCCAGTGAGACCGACTTAAGTTTTTTATGTCTAAGGCACAAAGTGTGCAATAAATAGTATACTCTAAATTTTGAGACAAATATTTTAAACCCCGCTATAATTTTACAAACTCGTATATGCGAGACTTGGGTAATATAAATCCTGTTTACTTTTATAATATTTTATCATAGTTCTAAAATATACAAGGTACCTGGCCTAATGTTATATCAATATCTCGTTCTATTGCCGCTGAAGTTTTCAATCTGTAACCGGGACAGCTAGCGTATTGTTCAGGAATACCCGTGGGATCTAATACATCATACAATCTCCGAAATTATTTATCATATAAGTATCAAATCTTATTTCTAGACTGAAAGTTGCGATCATGAATAACAGAAAATAGTTTTTAAATCCAACTTGGCTATGTCGGTAGCGATAAAAAAAAAATTAATGCACGCGTTTTAAATAGTTCTGTAGTAAGGCGTTTATTCTGATTTAAGTTTAAATTTGAAATACCTATCAGAGAATCATATTTAAAATGACGTAATATCCAGTGGTTTTGACAAATTACGCACTTCTAGAGTATACACATTATGAATATTCATTGCACGATAACATTTTTATAAATAATCAATACATACGTCAACAAATTAATAATGTATTATTTACAAACAAATTTGTAAATTTAAATATTTTGCTTCGAAAAAGTTATTACATATAATTTTTTGTATCGCTGTGGTTAGAAAACCTTCGATGAATCATTTAAATCATTATTGTGGATAATGTTATTGCAAGATTTTGCTTAAAAATTCAAGGTTTTATGATTGGCGGATATTATATTACAACTTTATTGTTAATTACTTTATTTAGAGTTTTTCTTTCTTGCCTGTAGAATATGTCGACATAGGTATTATATATTTATTAAGGACTTTATAAATAACTTGAAATACTTAATAACATAATTGCAAGTATAATATTATTGTAATATAATCCACGAATTTACTTTAATCGGACATACAAGTGTTTCCACTAACAAGGTAGTCTGTGTGTTATCATCTAAGCCTTGATTACTATTTAAGATTATCATTAGAAGTATTTGTAGCACGTCTGATTAAAATAAATTAGTAACAATTTTTCATATTTGCACGTAGTATGTAGTAGTCCATTTATACCCTGTGTCCAACATAATGAGGGTCACTATGGGGATCTTGGAAATAATACAGATTTGGTTAAATGGGAGAAAAGTTGCATAATTAAAGGCCTTAGAAAATGGTGTTTTGAAATCTCTGAAAAAATGTTGGTTCTTTTACAAATATTTTTTCTGGCGTTAATATTTGATCTAGACCAAAAACGATGACGCTTCTCTACAGCAACTTTTAATGCCATTTAAGGTATTATTAGTTTTTTAATCCGACGTTTCGTCTGCGAACCATCATCAATTTAATTTTTTTAATTACGGTCCTGGTATTCTGATACCAGATTATTAAAGTATTTTTTCCCAAACACATTATGGTGTAGTTGCGTTTTAGTCTTTTTTCGGCCTTAATCAAGAAAATTCCTATTATCGACCTGTACATAGTTTTTTTATTTTTTAAGAACTTATACGTGGTTATTCACGTTATTAGACACGGAAGATTATGGCCAAATGGCTTGACTTTCAAAAAGTTTTATTTTTGGAGTTAATGTAGGGCTACAGGCGGTACATTTTAAAATTATTTTCGCAATGAACAGGCTGTTCCAAAAGTATGAAACATATCAAAGTTACAATCTTTAAATGGAACACCCTATTATTTTTAGTTTGTGCGATCAAAATAAGAATGAGTTTTACTAAGGTTTACCGGACTTAAACCTTGCATGTTTTTAAATATTTAGCATTTTCTGAAAATGTGGTAGTAATTTTAAACTGTAAGTTCTCAACAAGTATGCACTTTTTCGTCAACTAAACTTTACGCTTAGCTTACTATTTGATTATGTATCATGACGCACTGAATAAAACACTGACTAACATATACAAAGTGTTTATAAATCATTACTCAAAAATTTAAAGTTTTAAATAGTAATAACCTAATTAGTTTAAATATTACACCCTGTATTTTATGTCAACAGCAGATCTAGAATTTAATTCCCTATCGAATACTATAACACTATCATCATATGTCTAACTCTTCTTGTTTTCAAGGAAAATGCACATCAAAATGTAGAATAAATACTCAAAACCTTCCCCACGAAAAAATTAATTTTATTAGCATAAAATTAGCATCTATAACCTTATTTAATATACTGCGATATGTTTCGACAAATAATTGTCATCATCAGGTTAATCAAAAAAGTTACATCAAAAAGTCAAAAGCTATGGAAACCATAACACAATGGAATTGATAATAAAGCTAACAAGTTGAGTATTAAATTTTAATTCTGAATTTAACAAATTGGTAAATTAATAAATTTAAGATAAAATTGAAAACTAATTTGAAAGAAATAACAAAATAAGTAAAACTGTAATTAAAAGGAGAACTATTTGTAGCCTCCACTGTTACCACGACACTAAAACTAGGAATCTGAAGGCCCGTAAGGCAAAGGTCGGCAACGTCAATAGCACTCCTGAAGAAAAATAGTGAATCAAGTAAGCTAGTAAGAGGAAGAAGTAAAATTGGCTACAGTATGTGATCTCCTCTACCACCACAAAATAGACCTCCAGGGCTGAAGGCCCCGAACGGAAAATCTGGCTACCCCTATTGGAACTGATCTAGGTCAAGTAGTCGAAACAATTATTATTTAGGTTAAACATATCATTACATATACTGGAAACGTAGATAAATTCAATAAACGTAAGGTTAAAATATAATTGTAGATCAGTTGCGAAATTAAATATTTAAACAAACCCGTGCAAAGACGAAAATAACAAAATAAATTTGGAAAAATATAAAAGTTTTTTAACAGACTGCATGGGGAACAGTTGTAATTAATTAAAATTTATTGAAACTCTAAAGTATTGATTAACTAATAGAAAATTCCCAACACATCCCTGACAAACGTTTGTCAACGTATGAAAGTGCGTTCAGAAACAACTTCAGGTGATAGCCCTCATCCTCTGTACGAATGCGATTTTTTAAGTTCTCAATGTCTCCCGGTTTATTTACGTAAACCAGCGGACTTAAATCTGGTGACCGAGCTGCTCATCTGACTGCACCTCTTCTGCCTAACGATTTGGAACGGTATCATTAAGGTACCGGCGAACATTAATCCCAAAATGTGGAAGGGCCCCGTCTTGCTAGAACCATATTCTGTCGTGGTTTTAATCCGGATCATCTTCATTTGAGTATAAAACAGCTAATGCGGGAACTATCTCAAATCGTAGAAAAGTTAGATAAACCTCGGTCGTTAAATTACCCTCAAAAAATAAGGTCCGAAAATCTGGTTTCCCAACATTCCTGTCCACACATTAACTTTCTGCTGTTACTGGGTGTATCCTTCTAGATAGATACCAGTTAGGATTTGTTGAAGACCAGTATCGTGTGTTTTGCTTATTAACTGCGCCGTTTAAGCAAAACGTTGCCTCGTCAATAAACAGAATATTGTTGTGAAAATTTGCATTGCCATCAAGTCGGTGGATTATTTCTTCACAAAATTCCAATCTGCGGTCCAAGTCTTCAGCAAATAATTCCTGAACTACACACGCGTTGTATGGGTACCACTTCTCCTTGTTTTTAGGACTCTGCCTTTCGGATAAATGAGCCATTTCTGTTTACCTCAAAAGAGTATTTCACTCACAAATGAATGTTAACCAATGCAAATAAGTAACTTTTTACTTCAAGTGCACATACTACCTTGACAGTTCTAAGGCGCAATCAATTGTTTCGACAATTAAAAGCAATCATAGGTGTCTAGATTAATGATTATTAAAATAAACTAAACATCACTCTACCACCACTTATTCGGTTTTTTTTATCAAATACTAGTTCAGTAAGGTATTAAGTTTTTAGATCATTGAAAAGAGAAAAAACATCTTTATCAAATGAGTACCATATGTCCTTGACATGTAATGAAGAACTAAATACTAGACATTTTTTGATGAAATAAATAAATATATCTAATATATATATATATATATATATATATATATATATATATATACTATAGAAATTGGTTTAGTGAACGAACAGAAGTTCAATTTAATAATCATTAATTGTATTGTATTTAAAATTAACTTTTAAAGTACAGGGTGTCCCAACGATAGAGTAAAGTAAGTTTATGCTTAACTAGAATTATTTGTGTAAATATTGTATGGACCATGGGGTAGAGGTAAGAAGTGTGCATTTTTTTAAAATATTGGAAGTTATACAGGGTGCGCCAGAAAAGCAGGACGTGAAAAAGTATGATTTTTTTAAATAGAACACCCCGTATTTGATTTTAGTTTTTAATTCTACGTGTCCATACAAACATATTTTGTCATACAAAAGATTGGCTGAAAGTTTTTAGTTCTTGAGATATTCGCGTTTAAAGATTATTATGGTCATTTTCGTGGGGTTGATGAATGGGCAATTGTTCCGTTATTTCACAATAAAAAAAATTGATATTTCGTGTGAAAAATGAGTGATATTATACTAACGTTTAGACCGAGTAGTATTTCTAATTTTCTCAACAGGGTGTTTGTTATAACCATTCAAATTTGAAAATTCTCAAATTAAAAAAATCAGTTTTTTTTAATTGCACACCCTATATATTTTTATTTCATTTTATTCGGGATTAAAAAATCTATCATTTTTGTCAAATATATCCTATATCTATCTTTGATAGTTTTCGAGGAATTTCGATTTTTCTCACTAGCTACGTTACATACGATACTATAACATTATTGTGGATCGTGGTAGCCATGGAAAACAATTGCGACGAAATAAAACAAACCACCTAAGCGAGAATATTAACAGTTTTTATTAATGAGAAACAGTAATTCAATAATTATTCAACATTGCGTCTTAGTAAATGCTCAAATAGACGGCCTTCTTGCTGAATACACATATTGAGCCTTTTTCTCATGTTCTGTCTCACTTCGGATAACATAAGAGGGATCACTGTGCGACAATCTTCGCGAATTCTATTTTTCATGTCCTCCCTTGTTGTAGGTTTAATAATATACACCCGATCTTTTATGTATCCCCATAGGAAAAAATCCAGTGGAGATAAATCGCATGACCTGGGTGGCCATAATATAAAGCCATTACGTCCTATCCATTTCTCCGGGTATTGCTAGTTCAAGAATTCCCTTACGTCCCGATAAAAATGTGGAGGTGCACCATCCTGCTGCAACCACATATTTAGTCGTCCTTCTAAATTAATATCCTCAAGTAACATACGCAATTCTTCACGTAAGAAATTCAAATAGCTGCGGCCCGTTAATGGATCATCAAAAAAATAGGGACCGATAATTTGGTCATTAAGTATACCACACCACACATTTAGTGACCAATGATTTTGGTTTTGAACTTCTCGTAGCCAAAATGGATTATCAATGGCGTAATAGTGCATATTACGCCGATTTACAGCCCCATTGCTTTTAAACGTCGCCTCATCGGAAAACATTATGGAGCACAAAAAGTTGTTATTTAATTGCAGCCGTTGATTAATGATATTGCAGAATTCAATTCGTCTTGCAAAATCCTCTTCTCGCAATTCTTGATGAAGCTCAATGTGATAGGGATGGTACTTATACTTCAGCGTTGTTCGATTCACGTTTGATTTGGAGGTATCACATATCGTCGCTAATGTTCTAGAACTCACTTGGGGATTTTCTTGAATATTTAATAATATTTCAAGTTCTTTTTCTTCATTAGCTGCCCTTTTATTAACAACTTTACGTTTGAAGTATTTAACACTACCGCTAGAATCAAATCTATCCATCAAATTTTCCAAGCCAACAGTAGTAGGTATTCGACGTTCAGGATATTTCATTTTGTAGATTCGTTGTGCCAATAAAGGGTTTTTCAGCCTCGCCCAACACGTATATCATATCAATTAATTCATTTGTCGAATAATCCATAATTGATACAAGAATTGATAACAAGTTAAATGCGAAAACGACAAATTTAATATGTGTTTATTTTGACAAGTAGGAAACCTTTGTATCTTAGTAACGCAATTATTATTTTCCATGGCTACCAAGATCCATGCAATGCAATGTTATCGAAAATAAAGTAGCTAGTGTGAAAAATCGAAATTCCTCGAAAACTATCAAAGATAGATATAGGATATATTTGACAAAATGATAGATTTTTAATCCCGAATAAAATGAAATAAAAATATATAGGGTGTGCAATTAAAAAAACTGATTTTTTTAATTTGAGAATTTTCAAATTTGAATGGTTATAACAAACACCCTGTTGAGAAAATTAGAAATACTACTCGGTCTAAACGTTAGTATAATATCACTCATTTTCACACGAAATATCAATTTTTTATTGTGAAATAACGGAACAATTGCCCATTCATCAACCCCACGAAAATGACCATAATAATCTTTAAACGCGAATATCTCAAGAACTAAAACTTTCAGCCAATCTTTTGTATGACAAAATATGTTTGTATGGACACGTAGAATTACAAAACTAAATTCAAATACGGGGTGTTCTATTTAAAAAAATCATACTTTTTCACGTCCTGCTTTTCTGGCGCACCCTGTATAACTTCCAATATTTTAAAAAAATGCACACTTCTTACCTCTACCCCATGGTCCATACAATATTTACACAAATAATTCTAGTTAAGCATAAACTTGCTTTACTCTATCGTTGGGACACCCTGTACATACAGTAAAAGATTAACTCGAGTGGGACTTGAACCCACCTCCACTTTGCTAGAGTGGGGCTCTTCCATCTGAGCTATCGTGGGTTCAAGTCCCACTCGAGTTAATCTTTTACTGTATGTACTTTAAAAGTTAATTTTAAATACAATACAATTAATGATTATTAAATTGAATTTCTGTTCGTTCACTAAACCAATTTCTATAGTTATCTATTACTGTTGCATACAGCAAATAAAAATTAACAATCAGTCACGTGTTGTCATGTGCGAAACCTTAGCGAATTGCGGGCTCACATGACATTCATAAAAAGTTGACTGTGATCCTTCATTCTGTGTATAATAATTATAATATATCGTAACTAGGGAAGTACATACAGTTCAAGTTTGAATCGATTGTGACTTACCTCCTCGATAGCTCAGATGGAAGAGCCCCACTCTAGCAAAGTGGAAGTCGTGGGTTCAAGTCCCACTCGAGTTAATCTTTTACTGTATGTACTTTGAAAGTTAATTTTAAATGCAATACAATTAATATATACATATATACATACTATATATATATATATATATATATATATATATATATATATATATATGTATTCTCTATGTAATTATGAAATTTAATTAATTTTTCTGATAAGTATTTTTAATTTTAATGGTTTCAGTACTAAATGCCTTGCCGAATTTTTAATTGTTTCTATCAATTGCCCAATTTGGCTATAGTTTTCCATTGCATTATCATTATGTAAGTACTTTAGTTTTATGTTTTAATTTTATATATAATTTTAGTACTGATGATGACCTTATAATTATCGAAACATGCTGCTTTAAGATCAGTTACATTTATCTTTATCTCAATCAAGAATTTCATGGAGAAGGTTTTGTGTACTTAATTCATACATTTGTCTCTTTTCACAAGTTTGAAGTTGGTGCGTTATTTTTGTTGTTTCATAATTATTATTAAGTTGTTAATATGTATGAATCAGTTGTGGAATAGTTGGTTATATCATTATTAAAATTATTTTCAGCGTTAAAAAGAAACACGTGTGCACTTGCGTGTCTGGTTATATTTAATAAGATGGTATGTTTATGCATATTAAATTTACAGTCTGCCGGAAAGTAAGTATAGTGTACTTTTTCGACATAATTACTAAAAATTTTGGTATGGAGTTTATATATTTTGTGCCACAAAAACTATAAAATGTCAAATGAAAAAAATATGTACATACACCTGCAGACGTTGACTGATTGGTTATCTTATAATCAATAATTCATTGAAATGCCCTGCATTAGTAAACAGTATACATATTTGTGAAAACAAACACTGCAATATTATAATGCTATAAAATGTATTGTGTAGGTAATATTTCTATTTTCTAGGTCGACGGTTAAATTTACAGTTTCAGTGGCTTATCAAAATTTTCTTGTGTTCAAGAATAAGTCAATTTGGTCAAGTATGAACAGCACGCTATAATTTACATATTATTTAAATGTAAATGTGTTCATAATAATTTTTCTTTAGAGAATAAAATTATTTTAAATCTATATATTACATACGCATAATGATCCTATAGTACTTTTAAGCAATACATTATAAAAACAAGTTACAAAAAATGCACTAAACGTGCAACATTTTTTCATAACACATTTAAAATGTCACATGAGAAACTCGAAAAATAGGAAATTGTAATTCATTTGAAAAATAACAATAAAGTAAGAAATATGATAAAGTGAATTTTATTTAGTATTAATATCTATTAAAATAATATAAAGTAAGTTTGCTACACGGAGTGGAAAAATTTCATTTTGGAAGATCGGTCAGATTTTACTAATGTGACACTAATGTGAACAATGTACTGTACTAGTGGTAGCCATAGAACTTCATTATAACATTCAGCGATATTTAAATCTTGTTACTCATTTGTAAATGTCAATTTATCAAGTCAGCTTATTGCCGTTGAAAGGCAATCTTGACAAGCTAGCTACTAGTTAAAAATTTCAGGTTAGAGACGGAAGTTGTTGATTTTTTACAAGTTCGAGACGATCGTACCTTGTTCACATTGTATTAGCAAAATAATAAACAGCGAAATAAACAATAAGCGCCGTTGTTAGAGTAATGATTTCAAAGATAACGAGACATTTTTCCAAGTTAACTGTTGTCAGTTTTACAAATTAGTAGCATTATTTACATTCGAAAATTGTGTTCTATTTGCATCATAAATGAGTAACAAATAAATTATATAACAATACACGCAAGGTAATGGGTTTTACTGGCGAGCCGAAGGCGAGCAAAGTTGTATCCTTCTGTCTGCCAGTAAAACCCTTTTTACCTTGCTAGTAATGTTATATACTATTCCAAGTGTAAAATCAGAGAAAAACACGTCAAACAAAAATTTTTTGTAGATCTGGACGTACTGATTGACTTAACCCGTAACCGCTACTACCGAGTCCCCGAGACCCAGTCGTAGGTTTAACCGTGTTTTGTGGGCGCGGGTAATTGTATCTCCGTGACTTCTCATCTATTTTAGTACTGTGCCGATTGCCTATATGTTTATTATAAAAACTTGCATTCTTCCATAAATTTTAAATGTAATGTTAAAGCAGTGTTGAGAACCACTGGCATTTTATTATACCTATTGAATTTCTATTCTACCTGCATCTGATTCTTATTGCCTTGTCATTATGTGTGAAAGTTGCAAACGCTTTTGTTCGGCAGAAATAGAGGCATTATTCATAATATATCCATCTTTCTTTGTCACGTACAATAAGTACGAGACAGCAAAGCATTAAGGCGGTTTCAAGCACAATAGAACCATATATTGACAATCCTCCTTGTTAATCCGATACCCGTTCAGTTCTACCGGACAGGCTTTATGTGGTTGTATCGTTAATTTTCAATTTCAACCAGTTACGTACAGTTTTGGGTCCCGGGGACCCGATAGTAGTCATAGTGTGATATTATTTGTGTTACGACGTTTGTAAGTATAACATTATTGCTTTTACTTATATCTAATGTGATTACTAGGTTTTTGCAAATTTACACCCCAAACGGTGGATTTTAGGTATATACAGTGCTTTTCACGACGACCGGCTATTAGACGTTTCTCAAAATGTACAAAAGATAGATTTATGAAATTTTGTGTGAAGGGGGTTTTCGACATTACGAGTCCATCTAAAATATTATGATTTTGACAGCACTTCCGGTTATACCGGAAGTAGATATCAACTTTGTTATTTTAAATGGAAAGTACTATTTTTCATTTAGTTTTTGGATTCTCCTAAAAATTCTGTATAAAAAAGTAGTAACATACTTTGGGTCTAAATTTAACAGTTTTCGAAATATTGCGGATTTTTGATTTTTTTTTTGAAAAACATGCATTTACATTAATAACTGTATTTTGCTTTATTATTAATCTGCATGTTTAAATTTTTGTACATAAATTACAAGAATGTTGTTCTTGCATTAGATGCAACGTTAAATCCGATACTTTATACAGGGTGTTAAGAATCAAGCCCCAAATGTTCATATTTTCAATTCTCAAAAAGTCGATAATTTTAAATTAAACACCCTGTATTTTATTAACGCATCTGATCAGTATTAGCATTCCCTATACCTAAAGTTGCACCTTTCAGAGTTATTTCGAGATTTATTATTAGGTAGTTGTAAGTGTTTTGTTACATTAATAATGATTAAGCAAGCCATGGAAATTAAAAATGACAGCAGTCACCTGACATACCTAATTAGCGTAATGTTCTAGAGGGCTGTGGAAATTATCGTTTGTCTATTAATAAACGTCAAAATCTGAATGTTCGTATACTGTGTATGTTTGTTAGATTGTTCTGTATTTTTAAATAATAATCATGTCTAGATTAAGTTATAGTAATGAAGACTTTTTAAATTTAAAATTAATTATTTATGATGAGTGTAACAGAATAATTAGCCGAACATGTAGATTATTTGCTGAACGGTATCCAAATCTCCCAACATCCAATAAGAACACCATTCACCGTTTACTTGAAAACTGTAGAGCAAACGGAGCATTTCGTCCATTAATTAAACGCATCAAGACTAAAGTTAATAATGAAGACAACGGGGATTTTTCTCTGCTTTTCCAACTGCTTCATTACATGAATCTGAACGAGAACTGGGCATTTCGTATGTAACAATTTATTGTATCCTTCACAAACATAAATGGCGTCCGTATAAATTTTACTGCGTCCAACATTTGAAAGAAACAGATTTACCTAGAAGGGTTGAGTTTTTTGAGTAGCTGCTTATTAAAAGCCAAGAAGATGCAAATTTTTTAAGTAATATTATTTGGGCAGACGAGGCAAAATTTACGAGGAATGGAGTCTTCAATAGACATAATAGTAATTACTGGGCTCCAACAAATCCCCACGTAACGCGAGAAAGAAATTTTCAAGAGAAATGGCAATTTAATGGATTCTGTGCAATTAGGAATGATTCAATACTTTATCTCGAATTTTATGATGATAATTTGAGAGGAGAAACATATGTTAATATGATAAGAAATGGCCTGGGACCAATATTACAAAACCACCCACAAAGAGACGATTTTTGGTATCAAATGGACGGTGCTCCATGTCATAATTACCATTTGGTTGGTGATTTATTAACTGAATTGTTTAACGATCGATGGATTGCAAATACTGGTCCTTTTCAATGGCCCCACAGAACCCCAAATGGTAATCCATTAGATTATTTTTTTGGGGCTACTTAAAAAACATAGTTTATTCAGATCCCATCACAACCAAAGACGATATGAAAGATAGAATTAGAGCCGCTATAAATGCATTAACGTCCGATATAATTAGAAGAGCAACACATGATAATATTGTTAAAAGAATAAATGCTTGCCTACAAAGGAATGGCGACGTGTTCGAGCATTTGTTAAATAAACATGAATGATTTGCAAGGTTTCGTTTGTTAAGTAATCTCTGATTGCTAAAAAGTTAAATATGTACAATAAATTCAGTAGATATACCTATTTTTGTGCTTCTGTGAATTTATTGTAAGGATAATTTCTAATACGTAATAAAAATAAAATAATAGATTTTTAACTAATTTACTTTTTTATCCTTTGCTTGATTTTTTTATTATTATCATTTTTAATTTCCATGGCTTGCTTAATTATTATTAATGTAACAAAACATTTACAAGTACCTAATAATAAATCTCGAAATAACTCTGAAAGGTGCAACTTTAGGTATAGGGAATGCTAATACTGATCGAAAGAGAATAAATAGCTCGATCAGATGCGTTAATAAAATACAGGGTGTTTCATTTAAAATTATCGACTTTTTGAGAATTGAAAATCTGAACATTTGGGGCTCGATTCTTAACACCCTGTATAAAGTATCGGATTTAACGTTGCATCTAATGCAAGAACAATATTCTTGTAATTTTTGTACAAAAATCTAAACATGCAGATTAATAATAAAGCAAAATACAGTTATTAATGTAAATGCATGTTTTTCAAAAAAAAAATCAAAAATCCTCAATATTTCGAAAACTGTTAAATTTAGACCCAAAGTATGTTGTTACTGTTTTATGCAGAATTTTTAGGAGAATCCAAAAACTAAATGAAAAATAGTACTTTCCATTTAAAATAACAAAGTTGATATCTACTTCCGGTATAACCGGAAGTGCTGTCAAAATAATAATATTTTAGATGGACTCGTAATGTCGAAAACCCCCTTCATACAAAATTTCATAAATCTATCTTCTGTACATTTTTAGAAACGTCTAATAGCCGGTCGTCGTGAAAAGGCCTGTATAATGTTAACATTTGTTTTTTCTTCGAAAACTACCCATCTGGTTCATAAATTAATATGTGTACCTAAAACTATATAATTAACACAGGCGTGGTTGCGGGGCACGTAGTAAATATATTTCTAGTAAAAAATATTATATTTTACAGCAATTATGGAAAACAGAAAACCTTTATCTGAAAAGCAGCTTGCCGATATATTGGCAAGTGACGATCTTTGGGCAGATGAGGAGATTGCTCACGAGGAAGGTTTGCAACCATCGACCTCTAAAACCTTTACAGCTAATAAGGAATCTGAAGTTGTACGTCGTGTTCTTCAAGATGGCGATCAAAGTGAGCATGATGAGTCTGATCTTGAAATATTTAGTGACCATGACACAGATACTGAAGTTGAATGGGTTCCTTCAAGTGAACAAGATTCAGGGTCAGATGAGGAAGACAGCGAGAACAAAAATGATAAAAATAATACAGATAGTGGTAATTTAGATACGGGGAATAATGAATTAAAAGATAATTCAAGAAAAAAAATTTTTTATGGAAGAACTAATAAAAGCCTTTTTATACAACCAACAAATAAGGTGGAATTTGAAGCTTTTATTGGCTTACTTTATTTGCAAGGTCTTTTTAAATCTGACCATGAAGATCTCAGATCGCTTTGGTCAACTGATGAAACAGGCAGAGATATTTTTCGGTGCACTATGCCACTAGCAAGATTTCTTTTTCTCTTGGCTGCTGTACGGTTTGACGACCAGTAAACAAGAGCTGATAGACGAAAAACAGATAAACTTGTTCCTATATTTAGTGTTTTCAACCAGTTTGTTCACAATTGTAAAATCAACTATACCCCAGGACTTTTCTTAACTTTGGATGAAATGTTAGCTCCCTTTAGAGGAAGATGTTCATTTCGAATGTGCATTCTAAAGAAACCGGTAAAGTATGGGATAAAGATTTAAATTTTGGCCGATTCAAAAACGCACTACATGTGTAATGCCGAAATATACACAGGAAAAGATATTGTTTGGAAAGACTGCAGAAGACAGGTAAAAAAAGGAATTCAGCTATCCAATCCCACTCAGGTAGTTATTAGAATAACAGAACCCTTTTATCATTCAAAACCGCGAACAACTGGTAAAGTTCAATTGAGGCAGCTCGTGAATTACTAGGAAAAGGTTTGACGTATGTAGGAACAATGAACAAAAACAAATAAGAGATTCCAAATCAGTTTATGCCCAATGATGCTCGAGAAGTAAATTCCTCACTTTTCGGTTTTACATCAGATCTTACTCTCGTCAATTATGTGCCGAAACCAAGTAAAAGTGTCGTTTTATTATCTTCTCAGCACCACGATAATAAAATTGAGGTTATTTCAAAAAATAAACCTGATATACTATTTTACAATAGTACCAAGGCAGGCGTTGATGCAGTTGACGAAAAATGTGGCAATTATTCTTTATCTCGGCGCTCGAGAAGATGGCCTTAAACATTATTTTATTGTATTCTACATGTAGCAGGGGTGAATAGTCGCGTGTTATATCAAATTGCAAAACATGGAGAAGAAATGTTACGCTGCGCCACATCGACATAAGAATTCACAATAATTTCGTACCGCGAAAAATTCGCGAATTAGCGGCAGATATTTTTAAGAAGAAAATTACCTATCCCCAAGAGCCAGATGAACGTCAAGAAAAATCAAAAAGAAAAAGATGTGCCCTTTGTCCTCAGAAAAAAGACAGAAAAACAGCTCACAACTGCAAAGTGCGTAAAAAACACATTTGTTTGAAATGTGCCTCTGTCATTTGCATAGAATAGTTTTGTTTATAATATACTATTGTTAATAGTACGTATTCCATGTTCGTTCATGTTAAATTTTTATTCAGATTTTTATGTTAAAATTAATTGTTTATAAATGCGGGTCTTCAGGACTCACTAGTAGCATGAGTGTTACAAAAAAAGGGTAGTATTAGTTAGGGATTAAATAATAATTTCATCGAATGGTTCACTAAAAAGGGTCACTACCAAAAGTACTTGCTCATTTTGATGGAAGTCTATTGGCAGTTCACTGTAAATACGGCTAAATCTCGATAAGTGCGGGCCAATTGGAAATAACTTTGATTGTATAGTTTAAGTTATTTATGTGTAGTAATAGAACTAGCGTGGAGCTTGGCTCCGCGGTATGGTCACAACACATCTCGATACCCGTGTGTATTTACGTAAAACTTTTCTTAAAAAAATTTTCAATTGTTAAAAAATGCTAAGATTATGCTTTTTTTAGTTAGAAGAATAATTCGTCGTTCCGTAGAGATGTAAATGCTACGGATTAAAGATCATGCTAGAGTCAACACGTTTTAGAATACATCTGAACGTAATTTGATTGTGGTTATTTTATGTTATCGAAAATAAGGTGTATTCTGTTTAAAACTGTATAGATGTAAAAAATATAATTAAAATGAATATATTGTCGTTTTTATTTTCATTATATACTTGATTGGAATGTAGTTAATATGTAATATTGAAAAAATATGAAAATTGAAAAAAAAAAGAAATTCACTTAATGTTTAATTTTGTAATTTTTAAGTAATGATAATAAGAACTCTCATTTTGACGTTTAATGCTACCACACTAACATTTACGACTAACATTTTAATAAGTAACATTTTTAACCTCAATGTCTGACTTACTAATTATCATTTAAAACTTGAGATGTTGGCAAACTATATTTTTGGAAGCATTCAAGTTTTTGACGTGCAATGTTACCAAATTGATATTAATGTAAGTGCCAACTTAAACATCTTAATAAGTAACATTCTTAACCTCGGTGCTTGACTTTACCAATTGTCAATCAAAAATTTAAATGTTGCCAAACTATATTTTTGGAAGCATTCAACTTTTTGACGTGCAATGCTACCAAAATAATATTAATGTAAGTACCAACTTATACATTCGAGAAGGTAACATTATTAACCTAAATGTCTGATTTCAACAATTGTTATTCATAACTTTAAATGTTGCCAAATTAAATTTTTGGAAATATTCAACTTTTTGATATTGCAATGTTATCAAAATTATATTTATGAGTGTACCAATTAAAACATTTTAATAGGTAACATTATTAACCTCAATATTGGACTTTAACAATTGTTATTAAAATTTCATCTGTTTGCCAAATTACATTTTCATTTACTGTCTTTTTGACATACCGAAATATTATTTACAAAATTAAAAATGCTATTAAAGTTGAAATATTGTCAAATTACATATTGGGAAGTATTCAATTATTGTAAAATGAAATGTCATATTGACATACAAAACTACCAAAATAATATTTATGGAAGTAAACATTTCATGAACGTTTAAACGTTGCCAAATTACATATTGGAAAGTATTCAACAATTGTAAAATAAAATGCCTGTTTGACATGCAATGCTACCACAATAATATTTTCTGTAAGTACAGCCTGATAAGTAATTAATAAATTAAATGGTTGACCTTCAAAATGTCATTCAGACCTTTAAGGATAACCAACTTCAATTTTCGAAAATAGTCAAATATTTGATATATTTAACTGAACTGTATATTCAAATTTTTGGAGATGTTCCTATATCCTGTAAACAAATAAATAAAATTAATAATTTTTAAATAAATAGTAGTTAAATTATAAATTTATAAGAAAAAAAATAATATCATTATAATTGTTTTGTACTTGGATCAAATAACTATGTTTATTAATTGTGAAAGTACTTTACAGATAGGTTATGTATGTCTAAAATAACAAATGTAACATTCATACTCAAAACGTAAGGTTCTCTTCGTTATTTTTCAATCAGTGGTAACGTTTACAGTAGCGCAAATGTAAATGTTGTAGTTCCAATGAAATTAAAAAATTGAGAATTTTAAATATTCTAATGAAACACTTTCTTTATTATAAAAAATAGTTAAAAACGTATTGGAAACAAATGTGCATGTTTATACATAAATTTAAATAAGTAATGAAAACGAATAAACATTTTTACACTGCAGTGTCATTTTAAGTTAATTTTAATAATGCTTACATAGTTCTGTTATATTATACTAAAAAGTATGTTTTTTATTGGGCAAAATGGTTATTTTAAATTTTATGATTTTTAATAATTATTAATTCGACGCACATAACTGTAAACCTAAAAATGTAGAGCATCAAAAAGTGAATTTATCGTTTTATATCTAATAATAAACTATTTCAAATTAAAAATAATATTTAAAAACTTATTTCAAATTTAACTGTTTACATAATGAAATATCATCTTGCTAAATTATAATAGATTATAATAAAGAGAACGTGAATTATAAAAACATTCTAAATTAATAAATATTCAACTAATTTGGTGAACAAACCCTTTTATATCAAATTTAAAATTGATCACATGAATTTCTACGGAATTTGAGCGAAAACAACTAAGGGTGTATATATATATATATATATATATATATATATATATATATATATATATATATATATATATATATATATATTGACACACACACACACACATTGTGAGCGATAGGAAGGGGTTGAGGTTAGATGGGTCAAATTTGGTTAAAACCCAAAATATTTGTAAAAGGTTTTATACATGATTTTAAGAGTAGTTTGGATGTCCACGTTTTTTGCTCAATGTATAACTCGGTTTTAATTTAGGATCAGTTTTAAAGTTGTATTGTGTTTCAGATTCATAGTAGAACACGTTTAATCTGAGTTTGAAAATTAGCTCCATCGAAGTTCGAGTTTTGGGCCAAAAAAGTCGACTTGCGTTTTTTGACGGATTCTCGTTCTACGTGTCACAGAGAACTTATATTTCAAATTTCAGAACTCGGATACGCGAGATAAGGAAGATGGCTCTATATGTCGAAAAGTGGAGGGGATACAACAAAGTTGAAAATCCTGTTTTAGCGTTTGATATTGGTGCAAAGTTTCGGAAAAATTGGTCGTCGGCAAATAACGAAGTTATTAACAGATGCATGAAGTCGACTTTCCTCAGAATCGATGCGCGTGGAAAAAAACCACTTCTCCTATGTGTGTGTTCCATCCCCTCGTGGTGGTGCGACGGTAGTTAGATATACGTCACGACGCACTAATCCCTCCCCACTCCTTCGCGAACTTTCTAACTTTTCATTCGGCCGTCCCAATCGAAATTGACGCCCTACCCCGAAACGAAGTGACAGTCGGCCATGGCGTTATCGGGGTAATATAGTTCTCGATAGTCTCCATCGATGCTTAAAATTTAAATAATTTCTGAGATCCCGTTTGCGATAAAATCTACGAGAAGTCTTCCGACCACACGTCTACTACTCCCGCCACCACCTTCCTCGTGGTGGTGCGACGGTAGTTTCGACTATACGTCACGACGCTCTAATCCTTCCCCACTTATTCGCCGTCGCTCACGAACTCTCGACCCTCATGTCGGGCTTTCGGCGAACTTTTATTTCGATCCCTCGCAAACGCGGTCGAGGCAGCATCGAGGGGGGGGGGGCGAATCTCGTTGAACTCGAGCCGTGTGAAAAATTTAATAAAGATTGGGTCGTATTCCGAATTTGGGAGTTTATTTTATAGTTTCTCTTTAATTAGCGCTACCCATATATATACGTATACCCCATATAAATACACAAGATACATACTATTTTCGATGGAAGGAGTGTTTATTCGATAGCAAATCGTAAAAATATTTACATTGTCGTATAAACAAAGACGTCGTTCGTTTAAACTGTATAGATCGAGCGTCACGACGCCGGCGATGCCAGACGTCGGTTTTGTTATCTCGGTTAAAAAAGGAAAAATCCGTCGTACTCGTCTTGACAACCACAAAATTTTTCGTCTCTTTTGTTTTTTCGAAATTCAAACTATATTAGTTCGAAAAACATAAAAATTCGAATTCTAAGTCGAAATTGTCGACTTTTTCAACTTTTGACCATGGAGTCTTATTTTCGAGGTCAAAATTATAGTAAATCGATACATAGTTTGAAAATATTTCTGACTGTTCTAAATTTCGTAAAAATCAGGGTTGAATCTTGAAAATTTAAAAAAAGATGTTCTAAGCGTTACTTCGAAAAGAAAAATATACGCTGCGGTAGAACTCGTTGCCGCAAACAAAAATAAAAAAATTACGTTAAAATTTCAACGGGAAGTGGTTAAAAAAAATTGCCAAAGTTGCAATTTTTCGATTTCATATTTTGCCCTATAACTCAAAAATTATAAATGATACGAAAGTGGAATAAGCGGCAGTCGATGGGCCTCCTTAGGTAGGACACGTCGTTCAGTTGTGAAATGGCAACGCTGCCTTTAAACGTACAAAAGTTATGGCAATCGGCATCGGACAGTTTGACCATTTCCTCCACCCATTGCGTGATTCTTGCCGAACTTTCGCCGTCCACGTTCGATGCGCACTCGAAATGCGTAGCGAACGCAAAAAAACACGAACCCTCTAACTTTTCATTCGGCCGAGCCAATCGAAATTGACGAAAAACTCTCTTTACCCCCCTACCACGAAACGAAGCGACACCGGCCATGGCGTTATCAGGGTAATATAGTTCTCGAGAGTCCCCATCGATCCTTAAAATTTAAATAATTTCTGAGATCCCGTTTTCGAGAAAATCTTCCGACCACACGTCTACTCCCGCGGCCACCTCCCTTGTGGTGGTGCTACGGTAGTTTCTACTATACGTCCTAATCCCTCCCCAGCCCTTCGCCGTCGCTCGCGACCTCTCGACCTTCACGGCGGGCTTTCGGCCAATTTTTATTTCGATCCCTCGCAAACGTGATCGTGGCAGTCTCGAAAGGGGGGGGGGGGACACGACGGCCGAATACGAGTATTCCCGTCGATACGATATCCGACACGTTTCTTATGTCGTCGAACTCGGGCTGTATGAAAAATTTGATAAATATCGGGTCGTATTCCGAATTTGAGGTTTTTTTATAGAGTCTATTTAATTAGATTAGATACAAGTAAATTAGAGCTTTGAATGTATAGTTAGGGTTATTTATATTGTAGTAATAGAATTATATTAGCTGCAAGTAAATTAGAGCTACGGGAATTGATGCGTTCCAATAAATGGTTTAAATAACAGTTTCAACGTGAAAATGGAAAAGCACGGTTGGTCTAGTGGTACATTGGTCGGCTGATACGCGGTTGAGGCAGGTTCATTCCTGGCGCATTCAATTTTTTGTCTGTTAGGTTACAGTAGTTTTGTTTATATAATTTAATTCTGTTAGGTTACAGTAGTTCTGTTTATGCTTTTTTTTCTATTATACCGTAGATTTTAGATTTTTATACCTAACTACGAAGTTGTCAAACAAGGAAACGTGTGATTGGTCCGCATTTATCGAGATTTAGCTGCTTGTCGGTAAATCGTTGAAGTTGACGACAGTATCTGGCAGTCGATACCATTCGTGTAATTAATTGGAATATCATGGAATTCGAATAGAAATCAGAGTGTATTCGCAGGATTAATGAAATTATCGTGGCCAGAAACCTACGAATGTCTCCTATTTTGTAATCAATATTTCAATATTCGTACGTTTTTTATTATTGGGGCAGTACTCGTTCGCTGGGTGCACAGAGGTGGGTCAGCCAGGATTTACCTTAATTCCTTGATTAAGAAATGTGATTGAGAGATGTTTACACCAATCTTATTTCTTATTCTCGGGATTAAAATGATACTAGTTTAACCCAGGTTTGTGCAACCGATATTTGAGCGATTAAAGGGTCCTTTTTTGTCTTTGAGAGAATAGTAATATTTTTTGCTCTTCCGATATATAATGTGGCGATTTGATCTCTATTTTAACCGAGCTAGTAAAGTAGTGGTAACCGACCTGTTTAGCATTCGGGAGGTAATGGGTTCGATTCCCGTTACCGTATACCTTGTATGAGGTTTTTTCAGGGGGTTTTCCTCATACACATGTAGCTGAATGGTCATTGGTATACTCACCCCATGTGCGGCTACTTAAGCGAATACTGGGGTAGTATTTTCCCCCTCAGAACCCTTACTCCATTTCTTCCGATACTATCCTGACCACACCCATCCTTAATCCCACCATGCATATATACGTAATATATGTATATATGCTGGGAATCCATGATTGTGGCTGAAGGAGCTTGGAAAGCTCAAGCAGCCCGTCCTCCCTATTTGGGAGGGAATGAAATACGTGGCCTTTTCCTTTTTTTTCTCTATTTTTGTGGGCTATAGTATGGCATTTAGCAAAAGGTATTAATGAGCAAGGAAGAATTGTTATCGAAACGTTTAAATTTATATAAAAAATAATAATATAGAGACAAGTATTTTAATTATGTAACGTAATAGCAATAATCGTATCGCTTACGTACGGACAACAACCTTCACTCACTAAGTTTACATTAGTCGTTTGGTATATAATATACTATTTAATCTCACCGAGGCATAAAAAACAATTGGGTTTCGTATCACTTAACTGTGATTTGAAGTATAAGAAACTTGTAAATGAATAAATATTAGTTTTCCGACTCTAATGTGTAGTAATGAAAATGCACATATGTTCAAACGTTTATGAATGATCCACATAAAATTGTTTTATTACACTCAGGAGGACATTATCGTTTTTTTTTCGGGTTTTGTAAAGAAACGGGTGTGACAGTAAAGCGTTATAAACCTAAAATTTGGTTCAAATATTAATTTAGTTTATTAATGGTTACATTTATGTGTAACATCTTACAATGAACTATCCGATCTCTGGGTGAAAGTATTTGAAAATGATGAAGGTTTAAAGACATTTGCTTGTTCTCTTCTCTTTTGTTATTGAGGGTATTAAAAGGGAAGAAATAAAGTAATTGTGTGTTGTAATATAAATCAATGCTTTAAAGTTGGGTAAAAAATTAATGTAGAGAACTCAAACCAAATCCCAAAATCACGTTAATTAGTAATTTATATATAGGAGCATTTTATTAATTAAAGTAACTTGGGATTTCTTCATTGTTTTAAAATCTTCACACTGAACGAACACACGTACGTTTTTTGAATCTACGTTAGTTAACATACTTTCTAGGTAACTCGACATCAATAATTAGCCTCTACGTTTTTAGCAAAGTACAGGTCGTAGGTGAAAATCCTACTCGAGGTAAACTTTTTATTTATGTATTTAATAAAATTAATAATAATTTTTAAATGATCTGCCAGTTTTCACATTAATTAAAAAAATGAAATCTATGTTAAACATTATACAGTAATCTAATACACTAAAAACCATAAAATACTACCTTTTATAAAATACTTATCTTTTTTGGTTTTTTTATTGGTGTATTTTCAATTATACAATCTAAACGTTTCGATAATACTTACAGGTATCTTCGTCAGTAGTAATATCTGTTAAAATTGTTAAAGATGTAAATAATTTTGTCAAAGTTGAAAAATTAAAACATAAACACCAGCTTGCTATTAATATAACAGTTTGAGAAAATTTAATTTTATAGTTGGTTTATACGTTTCTCAAACTGTTATATTAATGGCAGGCTGATGTTTATGTTTTAATTTTTAATTTTTCAACTTTGACAAAATTGTTTACAACATCTTTAATAATTTTAACAGATATTACTACTGACGAAGATAACTGTAAGTGTTATCGAAACGTTTAGATTGTATAATTTAAAATACACCATTAAAAAAAAAACCAGAAAAGATAAGTATTTTATTAAGTGTGATAATGGTGAAAGTTTACATTTTCATACTACCTTTTATCGTTAAAAACATTATCCGGTGCGTTTAAAAAGATAACGGTTCAGATTTTTGTTCTTCAATGTATTCAATATTCGGTCAACGTAATGGTTCACAGTTACCATATCTACATTAGGCTGTGACCAAACCGTAGACTTGTAGATTTTTTTGTAAAGGTATACTAACAGTTTTGGTTTTTTTTTAAATTTTGTATATTTATTAAAAACTATTAATAATTTTATTAAATACATAAATAAAAAGTTTACCTCGAGTAGGATTTTAACCTACGACCTATACTTTGCTATGGTACCGCGCTAACCAACTGCGCTATCGAGATACAAGCCCCAATCGATGTAAAATTTGTCTTTCTGTATGTATATATAATAATTGTATGTTTATTATTTAACTAATACCTATGTTAACGTGATGAGATGCTTATTCTTGAGTTTTATTTTTAATAATAGTACTTTTACAAAGAATGTTTAAAACAAAAGGATATCTTTGCCCTAAAATTGATATTTTTCATTAAAAAACCAGGGTTCATAAAAACCATAATTTAAAAAAACATTGAAATTTTTTTATGGATTTATGATCGGGATTTTTTAATTTAATCATGATTTTTTAAATGCTGAAACGAAATGTATTTGTTGGGGGGGTTAAATGATTTTAATCAAAGATTTATTAATCGTTTGATTTAAATCACGGTTATCAGTGATTTAAATCAAAATGATTTAATCCTTCGAAGCCTGAATAAAACCAAATCTTAGTCGAAAAACGACTAGTTTTATCCTTGAGGGCACTTTTAAACTGCTCAAATAATTTTTTTCTGGACATAAGCTATCCAACACAACTTCAGATCAAAAACTTCTTCTGGAAAAAAGTAGTTCAACTCTGAAAATTGTGTACCAGGCAGACACAATAGCGCAATTTTTTTTCATAAAAATTCACTAAAAAGCAATGAGTAGTGATTAGGGCCCGGTTCTGGACCAATTCAAGATCACTCGCCCGCTGATGGTGAGAAATGTAAGCTTTTAGATCTCTTCAAGGTCAAACTTTTGGCGGGAAATTTAAATTTTTGGAGCTCGCTAAAAATAGAAATTGCAATGTCAGCATCATCATCATATTACAAGAACACTCTGCGGTCTAACGTTTTGGTGGGAGATTTGAATTCGGAATAGTTGAATAATTCATCTTTATCATCTTCACCATAGTAATCACATCGAAATTTCAAAAAATTGCGATACACAGGTGTCTATTGGTTAGCACTGAAGTTCAAATGCATTGCTTCATATGGATAATACTCAGAATTCAGATGTACTCTAAGATTTCTGATGTTAATGTGATTAAAATTTCCGGCCCTTGCTGACTTTGTGTACCTTTTACCTTGTTGGAATGCAACAATTATCCAAAGTGGTTTTTCCAGTTGCGTTGTTTTTATTGCCTGTTTTAAAGAAGGTAATTCATATAACTCCCATTGACGAAATGGAACAGTAATAATAGAATTTTTATTGATTCCTTGAAACAAGTTAAGGTTCGCAGCATCACTCAGTGTTAAGTGTGGTAGTTTCCATTGAATTTTACTTAAGGTTATTGCGGCATCAACTTCACCATAGTAACAGTTTGTATCGCTTCTAGATCGAATTAAAACTAACTCTTGGCGCATATTCACGATTACCTGACGATAATCCTCCCATTATTCCAAATATGCAGTTCAATGGTATGCATACTGTAAAACATTTTTCTCCATTTTGCTCATCGAATTCTATAATGGTTCTTCATTCTTTGGCGACCATCCTTAGTGCTTTGCTTTTGCTTGCCGTATAAGACATATCCCTTAAGCGTAGATGTTATACCTGGATTTCTGCAAACTTCCACTCTCTGATCACCTAACTCATAACGAATTTCTTCGAAAAGAAAGTTCGGGAAATTTTTTGTTAAGCTGCATGCTTTTCTTTCATCTTCTTTTTTGAGCTCAAGTTTTTACCTTCTATGTACAGAAAACAGTCATAAGTAGCCGTAATTAGATCTTGACTTTGAATTAAGATGTGTATTTCTTCGGAAGGTCCATATTTAGAAAATCCATACGGAAGATAAGTGTGGATATCTGATTTAATTATAGTATCATCAAAATGTACGTTTTGAGAGACGTTTAACGATTCTGCCATTGTGGTTGAGAACTTTTAAACCAATTGACGTTAAAAAGTATTTCTCTGCAGATGTTAACCGCAATGAAGGTTGATGACTAATTAATGACTTACTGTAGGGATGATGTCTTTTATATGAATTTTTGAAAGATGGAATTGGTCCTGGATTAATTCTCAGACCCATGTTCTTTTAGTTCTAAGCGTACTGTGAATGGTTCACTTTCACCAAAGTATATTAATTCACCCTTTTGATTAGTTAAATTAATTGTTATATTACTAATTATGTCAGTGGTTACTTCTAAATATTGAGTATTGCTTGGAGTTTTATCTCGACGATAACCTGGTGGAACTGAAACATCAATCTCATGTAATACTTTAGCAGGTTTCCCGTTTCGATAAGATCCCTTTATAATGTTGCACTCTACGTGTAGATTAGTGTGTTTAAGTATTTGGATGTCTAACGCAGATGTATGAAAAATATTTGATTCTAATATTTTAGACTCTAACCCTAGCATGCGCCCAATGCAATTTTCTTTAGAAAAATCGATCTCAAATGAACTGTATCTCACATTTAAATGTATTGCTGTTTGCTCTAATGATAAACTTTTCTGTGGGTATTTTAGATTTTAGATAATCGCTAATTTCATCTAACTCATATACACCGTGTGAAATATTAATCACTTGCAAATGAGATGGATTTGTTCTAAAATAAAATCTATCGTTACCTGTATAAATGTTTCTAATACTGTTGCAGACGTAAAATTAAACCAATCCAATAACGTATTTCTTCCCCAAATCTAGCTCTATCCGTGGATAGAAGTTGTAGCTAGCTGTGTTACCAACACCTTCTAAACTGAATGTTATTGACATAACTGAGAAAATTGGATGTTGTGCTGATTATTTATATAAAAATTGTAGGCAATTATGTGCGGACCTGCACATAATTGTATTAAACTCTTGATCTTGGTTGTAATTATAATATATTTTACACCCCCGAAAGTAGTTAATCACTTCGATTGGTGGTCGAAGATTACCCAAACTATCGTAATACCATACCTTTTTACCACGCTTTTTGTAGCAAACCCAATGTGTACCTGGTCCTTTTTGGCTATCTAAGTTAATAATTCCAGATTCATTTTTCCGTGGTAATTTAGGCGTGCCATCTCTCATAAAAATATCCCTAAAGTAGGGTACATTTTTGGTGTATTTCTTTAAATCTATCCATTAACGGTCTTTCGGGTAATCTATTCAGTTTTTTGGAAACGGTTTTAAGTATAATACACCACCACCAGATTTGTTTGGTTTTAGATATAGTGCACCGCCTTTCTTATTCACGGAGCCTATAGCGGTCGATTCCATCATGCGATTATGGCGCGATGTCTCTTCTTGCAATTTTTTAGCATTTTTAGCACATTGACTCCTTTAGCAATTCCTGATGTACCGCCAGCTAAAGCACCGCTTGCTGATATTCCTGCGAATAACGGAATAAAAAATGGTAAAAACCCTCCTTGTTTAGGTAGGGGAATTACTCTAGGAACTTTAATGTTTTTCTTTCCTCCTAAGCTTTTTACCACACGTTTTGCCGTTGAAAGCGCTGACTTTATTGTGTCTGTGAAATTTTCGTTAGGTTTAATTTTTTTAGCTATTGTTTTTCGTAAATGCAATAAATTTCCGCCATTGCATTTTTTCTTCTTCTTCAGATTAGATCGACGTTTACACCCCATTCCTAATTTTCTCTTTGCTTTCATGGCGATACTGACTGCTAAAGCTGCAGTTCGTTCACCTAATCTTGCGTCTGATGACTTAAAGCGTTCCCAAGCTTTTTTTGTAAAATTTTATCCGTTTTATGTCTACTATCTAAATCTCGGTAATCTCTGTAACTGATATCATGAAGTTTGCACTGAGCATCTAATTGATTAATACCGGGGTCACCGCGTGTAAGTCGTTTTTCTAACTTTGTACCAGGACCGCAATACTGGTAACCAGGTAAATGCAATTCAAACGAAAGTTTATTGATTAGAGCATTCACTCAACCACCACCACCTGCACTCTTACGCTTCTTAACTAACAGTGTTTACCTGGAAGGATAAAACGGGGTATTTATACCTAAATTAAGAAAAACAAATCATAGTTCTTTCTTTATTCAGTAAATGCTATACATTAGATAGGCAGGACGATAATACAATATTTGCATTAAACATACAGTGTTATGTGAATTAATATTGTACTTGGCATTTATAACATCATCAATGGCTTTATAAATGTCATCATCACCACCACGGAATTCTTTCTCACGAAAATGACGGTAGTCAACAACTTGTTGTATGAACTTTTCATGAAAACGCACCAGATTGTAAATTTCAAGAAATTCCAATCTATAGCTTATTACATCCTTTAAATTGAATAGTTCTTCTATACTATGTGAATTGAATGTGCAAAAACAGCAGTTGTAGTTTTCTATCATGACAGTTTTCAAAATTCTGTCATATCCTTTAATCAATTCCCAATTGTAATAAATATCAAGATTGCTCGATAGAGATTCATAATGTTGATCATAATTATGTCTTCATCCTCGTTTAAATTTGACCAATCAATTATATTTTCAATTTGTTGGAATCGGAAAAATTGTAATTCTACAAATGAATGCCATCTTAGAAGCTCATTCCATTCCTTCATATCCAACACTACATTATCGCTTTGATTACAGTTAGCACACCTCATAAGCACTACTGGTGCAAGCTTGAGGTGCGCACTGTATCCAATTTCCATTTGTTTTGCATGATGAGTATCGTTCGATAGTTTATAATAAATACAATCGATGAAGTATTCATTAGCTGCTTGTTTATGCACTTCAGCTAAATCATGTGGCTGCCTATCAGTGTTAGAAGAATAACCTTCATCATGTTTCTCTTCATTTTTACTGCTATTACCACCATCACTATTTTGACAGCACCAACAACACAAGGTAAAATTGTTATTCATATTGTTACTGCAACTATGTGGGATATCCATATATAACGGTGAACTTCTGAGTTTGGATCGTTCCAGAAATGGTGTTATTGCTGCCTGCATTATAACGACTGTACTTGCTTGCAATTGCACTAGGACTAAACGCTGTTTAAGAAATGATTTTAGTTAAATCATGTGGGTGGGGTTGTGGCACTACTATTAAAAACAAAATGTTATGTTTATTTTCCCGACTGCACCCAAACTACTCATGAAGACATCCCTCGTGTTTAGCTGCGTTTTAAATTCTTCCATTCGATTTTCTTCTTTCAAATACACATAAAAGCGTTGAGGTAATATACATTTAAAATCATCCGTTTCCATCACTATACGTTCACCATACTTAGTATTAATTACTGCCACATTAATCACTTTATACTTTTTTGATATATCGAAGTCACATGCACTTTTAAAAAGTTTGCAATAGGTGCTTTGGTTTAACCCTGCTAATTCCATGCTTAACAATTATAAGTTGCTAACTGACTGATCTCAACACACCTCGCTGTGGTTTATATCACAACAATGTGTCCTTGACTTGAGTACCTATGACAACATGTTTAAACTTGTTAAATACCCACTTAATTTTAGTTTAGAAAATTATTTCACCTTGACTCAATTTAGTCAATATAAGCACCATTTGACCTTGGTCTACTTTTTAACATAGGCCCCTAATCACTACTGCAATGCTTGACGCAAATACCACAGTAATGTTGGTAAATTTGAACACCAGATCCAATTTCTATCGCTGTTTTTTTTTGTGTCTCAATTTACGTATGTGAAGTTAGCCGTAGATTTCATCTATGGTATTTAAATTAAAATTAGTTAACGTTTCAATTAAGGTCAGATTATCTCAAAAACGGTTAAATTTAACATAGTCAAAGGTTATGAGTTTTTTTACTTGACAATACATAAGGAATTGGGAAACAGAAAATAATTGAAATTCTGCCAGCCGCGTCAAAAATAGGAGGTAAAAAGGAATGACATATCCCTATACCACGCCAATGGAAAATGTGGAAAATAAATGTTGACCTAGAATTTCAGCGTTTAAAAATATGTTCAGCAATTTAGAGAAAGAAGAAGTGTAACCTAATTTTATAATCAAATAAATAGGGCATGTTTAATATATTTTTTCTTATTTTCAGGTAAGATGAGTCAATCAGTGTAAAGCTGTTATAACTTCAGTAAGTATTTGCATGGATTTTTATAATCAAATGATAGGTTACAGTTCAGGTAGTGCAACGTGGTAAACATATGTGACTTATTCCTTTTTGTTTATTTGCACTCGCTACAAAGAATAAATTATAGGTTCTTTTCCAATTCTTAATAATTTCAAAATCCTTTAATAAAAAATTATATTGTTTTTGTGAGAACTTACAATGGTGGTTACCATTTAATTTAATTTGGGCATTTTCAATTTGTAAAGATATTCATTAACTAAAATTTATTTTACTTGCTATCAGGTTTCAGTTTTAGTAAATGAACTCGATGTTTGCTTCACCCAACTGCTTTATTGTTTGTTTGCGCCGGCTAACTTGTTTCTTAAAAGAAATGATTATTGTTATCAATTACCCAAATTCAATCTTTTTTGCTTAAGATGTATGTAATTTGTAACTTTATTGAAATTATTTCTTTCAGGATTAAAGCTTTTAGTGTTCGTAATGGTTAATAATAAAAATAAATCAAAACGTTATACTTATTTAATAATTACTAAATCCCCAAAATGCAGAAATGCTTTGCTTACATTAGTACATAAAAAACAATCATATTATTATATTTAGTATTCTTATCATCAAACATGTAGGTACAATGATTTCAGTATCAACAGTGAATGAAGTTTAATTCATTCATTGTTGATATTCAAACACAAATTTACAGGAAAATAAAACGCATACAAGTAAGTTTCTTTTATTGTACAGTTTGCAATCTTACTTGTCACTTTCTGAAATCTAGTGACGTAATTACTGCGTTCTTAGGCCGGTGATTCGGGCGCCGTACTTTCTTTTCCCATTATTTTCTTTGGAAGCTTGCCGCTGAATTGTACAATTCCAAATTTTATTTCAACCAATTTAGATTCTGTGAATATTTGTTGGAAATTTTTAGAGTTTTTAATTATCACTTTAATTGTTCAAGTTTCACTACGAATCGCATTGCTGATCGTGCAACTTAACCGTTGATACTTTCGAATTATTCTTCTTTATTTACTGATTTACCAATTTTGGTCGATTATCGTATTTTATATTGTTCGTTCACTATTTAAATGTAGTCATGAAGCAACTCCAATATTCACAAAACACGTAATTTATATTTGACGTTATATGCACTTTTATTCTCTCTAGCCTTTTATTATTATTTTAATAAAGAAGGTATCCTTACTTCTTCCCGATTATACACTAAATTTGATCTTATTTTAATTAAAAATTATTTATTAATTTCGAGGGTAGGGTGACTATACACTACGGTCAATCGTGCCTCAGCAACGATCAGCCTGTCTGGTTAGTTTCAACCAACTCTAACCACTTACTTAAACCACAGTATACTTAACTATACTGTGCTTAAACTGACTACTTCCTGCAAGTCATGTTAACAGTTCCTCCCCTTCTACATACAATTCATTTATGTATTTGCAAATTGCCGCGTTTATTTAAATGCTTTCTAATTAAATATGTAGATAACTTATTGAAGTAAACTTAAGCTTCTCGTTTTAATATTAAATAAACTTATATACACGGTGTGGCAACTGTCTGTATTTGGTAGATAATGGCTCGGATATTGAAAATAAATAAAAATTGTTGATATCAAAGTTGTTCATAGTCAAGTTTTCTATCACGTAAAAATATTTTTGAGTATACAGGGTGTTTCGTTCAGCCCAGGCGCAACCAAACTTTTTTATTTTAAATGGAACGCCCTGTATATTATTGTATATTCTGATTCTTCCTTTCATTTTAAATCAACTTTATGTATCACATGTAAGTTCTAAAATGGACTCTTTCCGAGACTTTTTTTTGTAAAAATTGACCTCTGTTGCAGTCTTTAAAAAATCGAATATTTTAGAAACTGTGTAACTTAGAGAGATGCGGTTTGAACTATCAGATTAAGCATGAATTGGCCAAACTTTTCCATCTGTGGAAAATGGTACCGAAAACAGGGGGTACCAAATAAGAGGGCGCCCGAATTTAAAAATTTTCAAACATACGTAACTCCGTTTTTTTTTTTTTTTTTTTAGTAGAACCCTAACATTTTTTTTTTCGTTTTTAAAGTGTCTATAAAACATCCATTACATTCCGTATACCTAATTTTTTTATTGTTATTTTAAGTCTTAATATTATTTTAACAATTTTTGCTGTGTGTTTTCATGTTGTCAGAACTAGTTGGTGGTTCCTGATACACCAGGTTTTTCACATAACCCCATAGAAAAAAAATCTAAGGGATTTTGTCTCGCAATAATACTGAAGTGTGCAGGTGCGCCATGCAGTTGCAACCACATGTTTTGTCTTATTATTAAAGGTACATCTTCTAACAATTCATTTAACGGTGGTATTCAAGAAATTGTGACAAATTTAACCAGTCAGAGTGCCATTAAAGAAATGTAGACCAATAATCTGAGTACCAATTATTCAACCCCAACATTAATAGACCAGTTATTTTGTCTATGGCATTCCATAACAATGTGCGGATTTGCATCGGAATAATAATGATAATTATGTCCATTAACTAACCCATTATTATGAAATGTAGATTCATCTGTCCATTAAACGAAATTGTAAAATTGGGGTTCCGTTCGAAGTTTATTCATCAGCAACTGACAGAAGTTTTTAAATTTTCTGAACTATTAAGTTGAGATTGTTAGAGAAAATCATTTTATTTTCGTAATAAATTTCTTTTTAACTGAAGATATTTAAACTGAGATTTCCAAAGTAATTTTTTATCAGTATAGTTTCATGTTGCGAAGCTTTTTAGCATTTTAACTCAAATTTCTTAGTTTAAGTAGTCAGTCAAGTCCAAGAGTTTATTGAAAAAATTTAAGATAGAAAGAATTCTTATTGCAAATTTTAAGAAAGCGTTTAGCAAGTAAATTTTAACAGTGAATTTGAGGTACATTTACAAATTGAGCCAAAGATTAAGGTGAGTGTTGCAAAGCCTCGGGTACTGGATGTGATGAGTTTTGAAGATGGTGTAAGTCGAATTTTGAGTGAATAGTTCGCATTCCTGACTTATGCGGGCGTGGAGATCTAGTTCATGACGTGATTATCTTAAAAATTGAAAGTCAGGTGAGGTATATGTGACTTATTATTACTGATTGTGACTTTGCTAAGTTGTAACCAGTGCCCTTTTTGTAGATTGAGTCAGAACCACGACCCCTACCACTGAGCTACGTCGATACCATGCACTGTGCCTTTTTTTATGAATAAATATTCCCGAACAGGCTATGATTTGCTTAACGTGCTAAAGCACTCAGGAACACTTGGGGGTTTAGGGATATTGTTAGGCTGCCGAGAAATGTTTATGAATGGCTACGTTAAATTGACTTCGGTCAAAGTTTGGAGGAAAACAACAATTGGGTAGTGCATTCCACAATTTGGTCACCGTATGGAAAAATGTAGATTGAGCTCGTTTAGTGTGACATGATGGAATTTTGAGTGCGTAATTGTGTTGTGAATGGGCAAACCGATTGTTCCTATTGAAGATGTACTGCGAAGGTATTAAGGAGTGTATTTCGGAGGCACACTTCATGGTAATAGCGATAGAACAAGGAAAGAACCGAAACTATTCTTCTATGCTCAAGAGGATGTAGGTCAGAAGTCAGGGACGGATCATTTATAAGCCTGATGGCTCTTTTTTGGATGCGGTTTACCATATCAAGGGCATATTGGGGAGCACTGACCCAGAGGTGGGAATTGTATTCCAGATAAGGTCGAATTTGAGTCTTATACAGTAAAAGGAGTTGTTGCGATGTGAACCACTGTTTAGATCTGTATAGAAAACCCAGTTTACGGGCAACTGTTTTACTGACTGACAAAAGGTGGTCAACCCATGGAAGGTTCGATGATACGGACATCCCTAACATAGAAATAGAGTTTGAAATTTTGAGTTCTAAGCCATTCATATTTATAGCAGTAAATGATCGGTCTTTCTGGCGGACACAAGGCAACGCTGCGTTTTGTCGGGGTTGAACGTTAGTAGATTATTTCTTCCCCATTCAAGGACACGTTCTAAGTCACTGTTGATTGAGGCTGCCATTTTCACCTTAACGTCCTGTCTAGACTTACTGTTCTTTTACGGAGTGATGTTCTAATGAGTATCACGCCCGTAACAGGTGGGGCGGTAATCATTGTAAAAAATAATATTTATTGTTTACCTTTACTTGAAATTAATATGTCTTTGGAATTAGACCGTGAAATCACAGCAGTTGTATGTAAACGTTATAATTTGATTGTTATTGCTTGCCACTGTTCACCAAATTGTGATTTCAAAGTATTCCTAGACACTTTAGAAAAAATCTTGTCATTGGCTCTTTTAACAAGTAAGTATGTGCAAATATGCGGAATCTTTAACGAAAAGTTTAACTCGGGCATAAAAACGGGTAAGGATCTTCATGGCCTGCTTAGGTGTCATGGTTTTGTTTTAAAATACTACACTAAATAACTGCTTGGATAATCTTTTCATAAATATTCCCTTGTAGTATTTTAGTGCCAATCTTATAAATCTATTTTTATCAGACCATTTGGTATAACGGACAGTAGCTAATCTAAGAATAAATTGCAATGCAGCAAAAATAACCAAGATCAAATGTAGACCGATAACATTACATGGTTCTTATCGTTTCGATAGTATTATTAAATACCCTTACTTGTGAATATAGTTTAAGCAACTGTTGATAGAACCGGAATATTAAAAAAATAATTCTAAATATAAAAGTGCCTCAAAATTGGTTATGTATTTCTTCATTAATCATTGCTGCAGACACACATATGCACTCACGCTCGCACATACGCCTAAACGTACACACTTACGTAAACACGCAACCAAGTACAGACACGTACACAAACACGCGCCGAACTTCCCACAAACACACACACGCGCGGGCGCTTGCATACATGCGCGCGCACGCATGCGCCTCCCCTATCTCAAATATCTGAAGTTAAATATTTTTAATAACATTAAAAGCGTCTTAATCCGTTAAAAACTTGCCATCAATTTTTTTTCAAAAAACAGTAGCTTACTTTTGAATATTCGGGTATAAGAAAGTAAAATGCTGATGACTTTTATACTTACTACGTCACAGGACTCGTTATGATAGTGAATCTGTCGGATTTATGCTATTGTTAATTTATTAAACAGAGTGTCTCATAATCAGCGTAAAAGATTTTAACAGTGCACTCTACGACTCAAAATAAACCAAAACTGTCCAATAAACATGTCTACAAATCCATCCTTGAACATTCGACCAACTGATCTAGAAGGAATTCCCAAATAAGTACTTAAATGTCCGTTGACTAACCTGTTTTCATTTTCGTCATTTGTCACTGCTTCATCTCGGTTACGAGCTGTGTATTTTACATTTCCTGTTGTAACAAATCTTTCTAATGCCCGCTTTTTTATTGTGGGCGCCTTCTATCTAGGAATCTTTCTTTATAAATTCTTGATGCCAATAAACAATTGTGAAAAAAAATTTGGTCACAAAGAGATATGCCAATTGAAAACCTTAATAACGTATTGAAAACTGACAGTTACTTTCATGTGTTTTCCATTTGTTTAAACGTCTACCAATACAGGAAACATTGTTATATTATATATATATATATATATATATATATATATATATAATATTAAAACTTAAAATAACAATAAAACAGTTAAAGTTAAGTATAGGGAATGCAATGGATGTTTGATAGACAATTTAAAAACGAATTAAAAAACCATAAAAGGTGTTGGGGTTCCATTAAAAAAACGGAGTTACGTATGTTTGAAAATTTTAAAATTCGGCACCCTCTATTTGGTACCCCTGTCTTCGGGCGCCGTCGTGCTCGAAAAATCGCGCGTGTTTTAAAGACCTTTTTATCCACTTATTTTTGAACATACTATAATATACTGTTTAAGTTTGCTTATCGAATCATTTTTAATTTCATGAGGTAATGTATTATACAGATTATCGATTTGGTAAGTGAAAAACTGTTTAACGGTAACTGTTTTATGCTGAGGCAGTGTAAGCACAAACCAAATAAAGTGAATACTCCTTCATTGGCAAAACGGCCTCTTTTGTAACAATAATTATAGAAAAATTTGAGACTTTTTTGGAGGGGTTCCTGTAAAACTCTAGAATAAAATTAAAAGTGGGGTACTGACTTAACCTCAATCTGGCACCTCCACGTTATAAATCGATACATTTTAACCACCTCCACGTTATAAATCGATACATTTTAACAGTTTAAACGATACTGTTATTTTATACTGACCATTTGGCATAACCCCCATTTTTCCATCAATTCTTGACCAGATATATCGTATATCTGGAATCGAATTAAACCGAATAAGTCCGTGCCGTAACTTTAGACTAATTTGAGTCTAATCCAAACGGTTAACTAATTCCGCCCCATCATATATCGAATATATTAAATATATCGAACCTAATGAAGGCCGGATAAAAACGTCTTAACTAAATACAACAGATTTTATCTTTCAGCCCCTATTGTGTCAATTTAACCATCTTATTTACTGAATAAAACGCAATAATGTGGCAATATTATGTAAGTTATTTATATTTATGAAAATTAAAAAAAACTAATAAAATACATTCGTCTATGATAATAATCTGCTTCTCGTTCTAATTTGAGCCACACAAATCACCCGGTCATATAGACCCAAACACAGGGAGTGTAACAAATGCATTTAAAAAAACTAATTATAATTTTCTAATATCAATCTAGGTACACGGTTATTGGAGTAATGAAATAAGCCATGCAGTGGCAACGAAATATTTAAATAAATTAAGGAATTATGCACATTAGAAGAACGTGGTTGGGTCATTTTGACCCGAACACAATAGGAGGGTTAAAGTGTACAATTAAGTGCTAATGTATTGGTAATCAATTGCCGCTTTTTAAAATTGTTTGCTCTTTTCCTTTAGCAGCTATTCGGATTTAATGTTGGGGGTGCTAGGTTAACGTTAAGCTAGCACCACCACTTGCACAATAATATGTTCCTATATCAGATAAATATTAAAGAAACACTATAATTTTTTACTAATTAATTTCTTCATTTTTACTTGAAAAAAAGAAAAATGTTCACAATTTACTTAGTAAATAAATAATTTCTGATTACTTTTTTAAGATAAATTACTTCTCGTATTAATTTCTTTCAATAGATGCATTTGAAATTTATTGCTTAACAATATACATATATAGTAAATAAACAATTTCCAAGAGAAGGTGCTAGCGTAACACAAGAGTCAAGTACGTCTAATCAATTAATTTCTGATGATTTTGTAATGCCAACTTACTTCGCATATTAATTTTTTGTAGGATTTGCATTTTGAAATTTCTGGCTTAACAATCTTCATACTGTATAAATTGTTAAGCAGTAAATTTTAAAATGCGAATCCTAAAAGAAATTAATATGAGAAGTAATTTATGACCTTATGAGTTTTTTGGATTTGCGGTAAAGAACAATTGATAAATTCGCGTCGATCACAAGGGAAACATTCATGAGTTATCTGCTATGTGCAGGTTCCATTTCGCCTTCTCCACACTTCTCTATCCATCGCCAGCCTTTTCATAGCAGCATACCCACTCCCTTCTTTTAGATCATCTACCATCTTCACTATTCTTGTACCTCTATTAGCAGTACCTTACACCGTTCCATCAATTACGTGTTTCAACAAGTTTCCTCAACACATGACCAAGCTACATTCTCTTCCTTTTCAAAATAGTCACATACAAAGATTCTTTCCAAAACTTGTTCGTTCCTAATCCTGTTTGACCACTTTATACCAAGCATTCTTCTCTACATCTACATTTCGATAGCTTCTATCCTTTTCTTATCTTTCTTTAGAATTATCGATGTTTCACACCCGTATAGCATAACACTCCATACAAAACAATGTTGCTATTCTTTTCCTTAGTTTCAAATTCAACTTACTAGACAATATTCTACTTTTCTTTATAAACGCTTCTTTTGCCATTCTAATGCGCATCTTTATTTCTTTCCAGCTTCTCTAGTCATCAGTTATAGTGATTCCCAGATATTTACAATTTTCAAAGTGTTCCAGCATTTCGCCTTTCACAAACGCTATCATATTTTCAGCTTCCCCAATTCTCATAACCTTCGTCGTTTTCTGGTTTATCCATATTCCTTTTCCATATCTTCAAGTTGTTTGATCAATATTTTTAGATCTTCTATTTTTTTTGTAAACAGGTGTGAATCATCGGCAAACCGTATAGATTCAATTCTTCTGCCTCCAATAATTACACCCTTATCACCTTTCCAACATTTTGAAACCATGCTTTCTGCGTAAATATTGAGTATGGTCGGGGATAAAGACACGCTAGCCTTACAACCTTCCCAAGTTTAAACCAATCCGTTCTGTTGTTGCCAACTCTCAAAGCTACCTGCTGCCCCACCTACAACTTGCTGATAAAACCTTCTATCCTTCCAGTGCACCTACTTTTCTTTTAATATCTCCATAATTTTATTCCACAGAACACATTCAAATGCTTTTACGAGGTCAACAAAACCCAAACTCACGCTCTTTCCTTTTTCAATATATCTTTCCTATTGCTCTTACACATCCAATCGCATCTCTTGTTCCCACTCCCGTTCTAAATCCGAACTTCTCTTCCTCTATATTTTCTTCCAGTTTCCTCTCAAGCCTTTTATTCAGCACCCTTAATATTTTGGCAGCTTGTCCTACCTTTCTTCTTAGCCAAAGGTATTATCAGTGTGTTCAGAAAATCTTCAGGCCATTCTCCTGAATCATATATACCATTAAATAAAGATGTTAACTCCTACATTCCTTTTTCCTGAAGACATCTTAATATCTCTACTAGAAATTCATCTATCCCATCAGCTTTCCTTGATTTCATATCTTTCATTGCTCTTCCCACTTCCGTAAACATAATTCTGACTCCTATATTGTCAGGGTAGTAAATCTCCTCTTTCTTGTTCAAGTGGCCTTGGTTTTTCATTGGTTTTGTAAAGTTCTTCCATGTATTCTTTCAATATATTTAGAATTTCTTTCTCATATTGCAACATTTTTTTCATTCCTGTCTTCCACCTCATTGCGACAACCAGTTCTTAATGTAATGTAATTTCATTACATTGATGTTCTAACCACCTTTTTCTAGCTTCATCAGTTTCTTTTCGCAAGTCCGTATTTAAACTTCGATATTGTTTTCTTCCTTCATTAATACTGATGTTTTTGTACCTTCTTCTCTCGTCCATCTTTGCTAGCATTTCCTGATTTATCGAAGGCTTCGTTGATCTTACCCCTTTCTTATAACCAACGTTCATTTCAGCTGCTTTCATTATTCCCGTTTTAATTCTGTTCCACTTACGTTCTACATTCTCTTCATCTTGTGGCGACTTGAGATTCATTATCTCTTCATCCATAAACTTTTCCACTTCTACCTTATCCATAAACTCTAACTTGTCTAAATTTCATTTTCTTTCTTTCTGTGTACCATTTTAAGCCTAAATCTGATTTCCGCCATAAATGAAACATAGTCACTGTAAATATCTGCCCCTGACAATCCACACGCTCGCTTTACTCCACTTTAATATATCGTTTATATCTTTCATGTACAAGTATGAAATCTATTTGGCTTCAGTAACGATCCCCAGGTGATTTCCAAGTCTCTTCTTAAGCCATGTGTTGGTAATATCATTTTGTTTTATTTGCAAAAATTACCATTATATCGCCTCTATTATTTCTCCTTCCAACTCCGTACATACCAACTCTTTCCCATTTCCCACTACGACATTCCAGCCTCCTATTACTATTTTATAACAACCGCGTCCTTCTTTTTCGATTATACCTTCTATTCTTGCATAAACTTCTTCTACTCCCTAATCATCATGGTTTGTGGTTGGCATGTACACTTGAATCACTAGTATATCCTTTGGTATCGCGTTAAGCTTTAGAGCAATCACTTTATCACAGTCATAAATCACTTTTATTACACACCTGGAGAGATCTTTACAAGCAATCCCACCCCGTTTTTCCAGCTTTTCTTCCTTTAGTAGACTTCTAACATTCCAAGTTTCTATCCTTAATTTACCTTTTTCATTCTCTTCCTTTTTCTTCTTGAATGCATTCTTCGGATAATGTCTACCCCGAAGAACCGAGTTGGGGACTATTTTAACTCCGGATAATTTAATATTCGAAGAATCCCTATTTCCTTTCACCCTTTCAGGCATTTGTCGTGGGATTCCATGAGATGTTCAACGAAGTGGTTTCCCATTTCCCCTTGCCATTTCCATCCTGATGCCGTTGGTCCGGAAGAAGAATTCTCTCGCCTTTGGGGTGATTTCTCACTTCCTGTACAACAGGGTGCCCTGATCCTGTACCTGCTCATCCGCCCTTCGAAAAGACCGTTGGCACTTGTACAAGGTTTCTACTTATTCCGGTAGTTTTATTGTTTCTTTAATCAATTCATAAAATCGTCGATAACTAGAAAAGTGATCATTGGATTTTCAATTTTTTAAGGCTTAATATGTAGAGTATTAAAGTACATGAAAATATGGTGTTATTAAAAAATCTTTAAATTAAAAAAAAACAATGTATCTAAAAAATTTGATCTCGATTTTGCCCGAACTTTTTTACTCCATTCGTTCAAAAGTTAAGGGGGCGGGGGGCCGCATAGTAGACGATAAACGTGTAATGTGTTTTGAAGATCACGCATTAATGTTTCTATCAAGGATCTTTTATAAAAAGATACAAACTTCCACAGTTTTCGGTGTTAATATTTTCTATTCTTTCGAGATCGACTGCTAAAAAATGAATAAAATTTAATAAAAAAATATATATGGCTTCTAAAACTTAATTTGCAAATATTTTTTTGCTTAAAAGATTAACAATTGGATCGAGTTGGAATGTCAATTGCATAAAATTATGTTTTCACTTTAATATACAGGGTGTTCCATGACGAATGGAAACTCGGTTTACGAAAAAGTAGAAGTTTTAAAATTTTGAAAATTTGGTAGTATACTAATATCGATGGAGGCCATTCGATTGAATGGCTGCACTGGTTACACTTCTGGTTATAACGGAAGTCGATAAGTATTCTTTGGACCATCGTTCCCAGAATTGCTGCAGAATTTGTTGCATACCTTATAACGGTTGTTGGTGCAGCCACCTGTCGATTCGTCTTCTTGAGGAATTGCGTTTAATGGCTCTCCTACTACGAAGTGACCAGGGGTTAAGGAGGGTAGTTCGTTAGGATCGTTCTACAAAGGTGTAATTGGTCTAGAATTAATTATTGTTTCAATTTGATCATTAAATTTCATAAAATGATAAAGATCTTGTTGTTACTATCTTTTTTAAATGTAATTTAGCAATTTTTACTGCAGATTTCCATAATCCACCAAAATGAGGTGCTCTTGACTGAATAAATTTCCATTCAATGTAATTATCCAGTAAATATTTGTTTACTTCGGAAGTGTTTGCTAAGTCAACAACTCGTTTCACTACTTGATATAGCCCCTACAAAAGTCGTTTTACAGAAACCGCGCCTCCAACTATTTCTAAATGAACCGCCTTCGTGGCTAAACAATGGAATATGCATAAATAAGCTTTAACAATTTTACGATTTCTAAGCTTACCGTCATTAAAAAAGGACCAGCGTATTTTATTCCAGTATTTAAAAACGGTTTGAATACTCTTACTATTTCCAACGGTAGTTGATCCATTTGAAGTTAAATAACGGTGCCCTTAAACAGAGCAAAGTATGAAATTGCCCTTACACTATACGATCATGCAATGGCCAGCATTGGTTTCGAACGGCTGGTATAGTGCCTTCCGTTCCGCAGTGCATATTTTTAATATGCTCATAGTTTACAATCAGTGTTACTATGGGGTGATGGAAATTTGTGTTCGTATTTTATATTTGCATTTAGTAATCTCCCTCCCACACGAAGAAGACCAATATGTGTGATAATGGGTTAATGGTACTAACTTATTACTATGGTGTAGAGCTTTAGATGATTATAACAGTTGTATTTCATTTCTAAAAACGAACTAATTTAATTAACAACTATATAGCCCCATTTAATTCTTCTCCATTTACTTTTCCTAACTATTTCTTGGATTTGTAAATCATACAGTTTTTTATAAACCTTAAGATATAACCAAGAACCTTTTTTAACTGCAGGAAAAATATTTTTGTGTAATATTATTATCGATATTTGACACACTACATTGGAACGTTATAGGTTTTTTTTTTTCGGGAATATCATCTAAACAAATTTGGGTTCTGGAAAATAACACGTTTTAAGCCGCGCTGAACCTGACCACCATAAATTTAAGTTCTTTGATCTAACATTGTTTATACGAGATTAAATCAGCCGTACTTTCCGATGTATTGACGCGTTGCCATTTATTTGTGTTGGTCATCCTTTGGATTTCACGGTTCGCTACAAAAACCTGCCAATTATTTGGATCAGCAGCGATTCAAGATAACACAATAGTCGAGTCACAACTATATCTAATATCAGCAAACTGGAATTTTATGGAACTCAAAACATTATTTTTTAATCGTGTTAACAGCACCGCTCCACATAATTCTAATCTTGGCATTGTAATCCTTTGTATAGGTTTTGCACATAATAAGCTAACTTGACAATTTCCCCTTGTATCATTGGTCATTGAATAAATACAAGAACCTTATGCCAATTCAGAGGCAAAATCCGAGAATTTCTGCAATACTCGTAACATTTGATGGTGACTTGTCTAGGAATTTGGATACTACCTATCGCTTGTATTAATTTCTTAAGCTTAACCCGTTGTAGTTGTATTTCATAAGGTAGTATATTGTCCCAATTTAAATTTAATTTCCAATTTTTTTGCAAAATTAATTTTGCGTTAATAGTTATCCTAAACGAAGCCGAGATGGTGAAAAATTTGGGAAATAACGGATCATATTTTCTTTTGATCAAATTTACACTGTACTCTTGAATAATAATGGAATATTTTATAACGTCTAATTCAGAATTCCAGACAATCTCTGTTTTCATATTAGCATCAAATCTAAAATGTGTAATATCTCGAATTTTGATTTCGTCACTGAATATATGTGGATTGTTCCAA